>CATIWO010937093.1:0-13922 GCA_949673435.1 Macaranga tanarius
AAAAAATGATGCCAAAAGACTAAAAATATTTTAATTAAATTTTAGAATGTCATGATCAATACACAGTTAGTTGAAAATATATATTAAGATAATTGTTTTTTTTTTTATCAAATATAATTATGGTGTTGAATAATTTTTATTTTTGTCAATCCTTTGATGGTGACTAAAAGTAGCCACATGAAGCGCATTATTTAACTTTAATTTTATGTTTTTGTTTTTTTGTCAGCATTACTCGTATTTATAGTCAGTTAAATTTGTACAAATTTAGTTTTGTATCCTCTATAACTCAAACTTGAAATATTAGTTACACGATAACAACACCATACTAACTAATTTTAACGATTTTTAGTAATTTTATATGATCTATGACTGTATTTCCTAACAAATTTTATATATCAAATATTTATTGAGAGACTTGTTACCTAAATTAAAATAAGTTAATTAAAATCTAATAAATTTTAAATACAAGTAGGTCAAATAAAAAAAAAATTTAGTATGCAATAAACATTAGAATGACCGAGTTATAAAATATAATGAGTAAATAGTTGTTTATTTTTTATTAATAGACATATCAAATAATTTAAAATACTAATAAAATGTACAATAAAATAATTATTTTTTATATCATTTAAATTAGATGAAACTTAACTTTTAAATTTAATAATAATTAGATGAAACAATAAAATAATTATTTTTTTATAAATAAGATTAACTAATTTTTTTTTAAAAATTTATAAAATTTAATTGTAAAAAATATTTTTTATAAAATTTAATTGAAAAAATAATATAATTTGTAACACTAAGCCACGAACGGCCTTCAGGCCTTGTTATCCCCAAATTTTATTAACAAGCTTAAACTGGCCCTAAAAAAATGTATTACAAGATATTCGGGCCAATTCGGACCTTCGGCTATTATCAACCAATCCGACCCACTTCCGCGCGCGCTCAATTTGCCGCCGAACTCGAAAGCGTATCAGCTCAGGTGGGTGTTAGTTGTCACGAAATCATCATGATCTTCTGCAACTAAACGCAAAGTACATTGCCATAGAAGTGTATACACAGACATAAAATACAGTGTTCAAGCGAGGAAAACGAACAAAGACAGAGCCAGAATCAAGAGCTGAGCGAGCCCGAGATAGATATGGCCTCTGGTATATCAGAGACGGAAGACCCATCACCAACCATTTACATTCCACAAGAATGGTCAGAGGCTGCACATACTATAGCTTACGATTCCTCCACTTCACCCCCTCCTATATCATTAATTTGTGGAGCCAAGAACTGTGGCAAAACCACCTTCTCTCGTTACCTTCTCAACACTCTTCTCCAGAGGTTTATTGATTTTCTATTCTTTGGCTAGTTTTATGAATTGGGTTTCTGCTAAAGTCTGTAACTTTGTTGTAGTTATAATTGAAAAGTTGGAATTTTGGTTTGTGGGTTGTTGTGATTAGTGTGTTTATGTGTATCACATGTACATGTGTTTGATTATTTTTACTGTTGGGCCTGTATCATTGTTTGGCTCGATTTGCAGATATAGAAAGGTTGGCTATTTGGATACAGATGTTGGGCAGCCTGAGTTTACTACTCCTGGTTTTGTATCCCTCACTGTGGTTGATAAATTAACCCCAGGTATTTAGTTTATGATTCTTTTGCTTCTCACAATATGGCTTATTTATCAAATTTTAAAACTTTTAAACAAGTATTACATTTCTGTTCCCAAAAGGTGTTTCTTTTTGGCTTTGGGTACCTCTATTAGTACTGATCAAGGATTTTCCATTATTTTTTTTTCCCTTTTTCCAAACCAGATTTGACAATTCCATGCCTTAAAACACCTGAGAGGTATGTGCCATTGAACTCATCCTACTATTTGTAATTCTCTTTCGTACATGGAGAATTATATATGTTTCTTTTACTATCTATAATTATGTATTAGATTAATTGTTTGTTGATTAAATTCTCTTTTATTTTGTTTTGCTTTTGTATCATTTTTATTAACTTATTATACTGGAAAACTGGATTTGATTGTTTGATGTGCTTTGTCCATGCTATCCACCTATTGAAATTTTCATATGGGTGTGTTTTATTTAAATACCTGAACCAAGTTTCACTAATGAAACATATTTCAGATGGTCACCGTTTGGTCCTTTTATTTTCTTCTAGATGCTTTTTCTTTGGTGATGTTTCTTCAAAAAGAGATCCAACGACATACCTGAAATACATATCCGCATTGTGTGACTACTACCACAAGGAGTATTGCACGTCCAACTCTAACAACAGTGAAAGCCCTGCAAAGAACGAGTTACCTCTTGTTGTGAATACACCTGGCTGGGTAAAAGGTGCACTTCTGTAGATGATTTATTTCTTGTATCATTTTTCATAATATCATGTCCTAGATCATGTATTATTGTGCAATTATAGGCATGTTTACATAAATATTGTTTAATTCAATACAAGGTGGCTAAAAATTTTTTGTGCCATTTCTTGTGTTTCAGGTGTTGGTTATGATATATTGGTTGATATGGTGAAATATGTTGCTCCAACCTACGTAGTTAAAATAAATATTTCTTCTGAGAGAAAGAATTTACCAGCAGGAGCATTTTGGCATGATGATGATTACTGTCAGGAGGTTAATCTAATTGAGATCAATTCAGCTCGTCAAGACTCCTTCAGCAGATCGTAAGTTCAACCAAAACCTATTTGATTTGGAAACACTCTTTCTAACCTGAACAGACTTGTAATTGACTTTGCTTCCATCAGAATCTAATTCGGTGACTTGGAATGTGCTACTTTAAATTTTCATTATCAAGTGCAAAATTATGTATTTTTGTTATATAAATCAAATTCATTTCTTTCTTTTATTAAATGTTACAAATTCCTGATTTATGTTACTTGGAAAGCTTTGTTTGATTTGTCGGTTAATTGTATGCCAGAGTGCTAGTGCAAAAGGATGCACGACTTCTGAGAGACCTAAGAATTATGGCTTATTTTAGGCAATGCTTCTCAAGTAGTTTGAGTATCACAACAATCAAGGAACTTGCAAATGCTCTAGCGTCTCACCCTCCATATCAAGTTCCTATATCAAGTATCCAGATCAGACATCTCCATTGCCAGGTTGGTCTGGGACATTAAATGACTGTTGTAATGTTGTTCATAGAAGTTTTTCACCGGTGTCTCCCTTTTTGTCCTATCTTGTACTGTTAGAACATTTGAAGGCAGAAGTCAGTACCTATAGATTGCAAATTTTGAAATATTCTGTAACATTACTTTTGTTCTTTGTTTCAAATGTCCAATGATCTAGGTTTCCCTTTTAATATTCATGCTTTTTATGCCAGGTTCCGCATGCTGAAATATTCTACAGTTTGAACGCAAGCATTGTTGGTTTGGCAGTTAGTTCTGAGCAGTCTGAAAATTTACCTTGGTGTGTTGGTCTTGGTAGGTATCATGTCCTTTGCTGAGCTGTCTTACCACATATTGTTGGTATCAATTGATTTTTGTTCATTTTCTAGCTTTTATTTTATTTCAAATCAATTATAATGGCAGTCGGAAGAACATTAGTGTCTTGGTTCTGGCGGATCATTTTGGGTTAGAAGTCTCTCATTCATTTGGTCATAAGTATCTCTTCCTTTCCCTTATTGCTTCTGTTGTTTTTACCTCTCGTATTTGCCTGTGTCCTTAATTTGGGAGATAAGTTCCTTTTGTGGATTTAAAGAAATTTAGAAGCTTTAAATGATTTAATCATTAGTAAAATGTGAATGAGAAAGTAACTTGGAAACCTATGTCATTGGCTGGTTTTTGTTTTGTACTCTTTCAGAGTTGCTTCTTTCTGATATTTCTTGAAAATTATGCGTTAAGATTGATAATAGGTTACGGGGATAAAAAGTTGCATGCCAGATCTCCAGCTTAAATTTTTATGGTATTGTCTTTTTTTATTTTCTTCATTGAACCAGGAATTGTGAGAGGAATCGACACATTCAAAGGTTTGCTGTATGTGCTAACTCCTGTTCCATCAAGCATTCTAGAAAAGGTTGATCTTCTTCTGCAGGGGTTTATCCAAATTCCTACTTGCTTGTTGCAGGTAAGTTCTTATCATTTTCAATCTCACTATGTTCTTGAAACCAAGTTGATTTCTCAGGACTTAGACGTCACTGAAAATGCTTTATGCTTAATTTCTTAATGCTTGAATGGGAAGGTAGTTATGGTATCTCCATAAAACCACATTATGAAAGAGGAGCTACCTTGATGGTAATATTTTGTTTTTTGGTTAATGAATTGATAGCCTGATAATTTCTGATGTAAAACAATGGAATTCTTCTCAGGTCCAAGGATGCATGTCACCTTATATGTCTACAAATGTTTTGCCAACAAGCTAGCAGACACATTGCTGTCGACACTCGCAAATTACTTCATACAGACAACATGCTCAAAGTTGCCCATAGACTCAAAAGTGTAGTTCTATATATTTACTGATTTGAATATTTCAGACAATACCTTGTATCTTTAGATATCTTTGTAGACTCTGTAACTTCAGAAATACTAGCCATAGGACGGCAGCTAATTGGATTCGTTACTTCCATGTTCCGAAAATGGTGCCTGCTACAACTTTTTTTAATGAGTTGCTTAATTAAAGGCAAATGAGAGCTACATCTTGCAAACCTATGTTAAAAAGCTTCTGGAATAATACTTATGCTGTGACTTTATTTTTTAGGATTGTGATAGGCGTCGCGCTGCGCGTCGGCAGAAAAAAAATTTATAAAATTTTCATTTTGGTCCCTAATGTTTATAGAGGGGCCCTATAATTTATAGGGCTTAATTTGGTTATTTTATGTCTCGGAAGACGTACTGTGAACGTCACTTAGAGCGACATCCACCATTACCCTATTTCCCTATTTCTAATTACATTGGGGAAGGAAAGGCTAATACTCGAACTGCAGTTCCAGTAGATGCCATATGAGCGGCCAAGTGCTCACTGGCTCGCTTGTGCAGGTTTCTTTTTAGGTTATTATAATATATATGCGTTAAAACCATTTGGGTGGGTGTAATACGTCCAAAATATGCAAGAATTTTCCATTATTATATATGTCTTAATTTATTGTTAATTCTTCAGTCCAATGGTATATTTTCTTTTTACAATTAATCATTCTTCAGCCCAATGATATATTGTTAGTTCTTCAGTCCAATGATATATTTTCTTTTTACAATTAAACATTCAATTAACAAATTAAAAATTGGCAAAATTATATGTGTACATGCTAATAAGCCTCAATTTATAATTATTTATGCATCAGGATAACAAACAATAGCCTATCCGGACCAAAAAAAAAAAAAAAAAATCCCACAATAGCATGTTATGCATTACAATGCAATGGTGGTGGTGAAATGTTTAGTTTATTGTTGAAGAGTGCATGATAGACCGTTAATTCAGGTACATGTTCTCCCCACAAACATCTTCTCCATTTATAGCCAAAACAAAGTGACCACCCAAATTTTCAAACCTAAAACTGTAACATAACATTGCACTTTCTCTCGCCTGCTCCCCCTCGTCCTCGTCCTCTCTTTCACACACTCACGTACACAAGAGGACCAGGTCAGGATCTGGGTCTGGTTCCTTCCATAACCCTGGTCAGGATCTTCTTCGTTATCAGCCTTTGATCCTGTTTTCCTTTACATTTTGCTCCCAGCAACTTGAGTTCTGTTAGGACTTTTATAGTAATAATATTCTAGATCCATCTTCAGTTTTTATTGATTATTACTATGGCTAAGAGATCATTTAAGCATTTTGTGGAACAAGAACTGGGGAAGTTGCCACATTTCCTGATTTATGCTGTGCTTGAATGGGTGTTGATATTTGTGCTTTTCATTGATGGGTTTCTTGCATTTTTGGCAAATGAATTTGCTAGGTTCTTTGAATTGAAAATTCCATGTTTGCTTTGCACAAGGATTGATCATGTTCTTGTTCGTAGAGCTGCTGATTTTTATTATAATGATTCTATTTGTGAGTCTCACAAGAAGGATGTTTCATGTTTGGCTTACTGTCACAACCACAAGAGGCTTTCTAACATAAATAAAATGTGTGATAATTGTCTTCTTTCTTTTGCTACCGAGAAATCATCAGATTGCCATACGAATAAGTCTCTTGCTGGGATTTTGCACAAGGACATTGAGTTGTTTGTTGATAAAGATCAAGATCATAAATTGACTTTGTTTTCTGGAAGGAAGGATGAGCCGGTGCAGGCCGAGAAGAGCAACCTCCCTAGGTGTTCATGTTGTCGTGAGCCATTGAAAGCCAAATCCCATGTAAAAGGAAAAGCAACCAGCTTGGCTTCACAAGCTCCCACTCCTTCACCAAGAGCACCATTTGTAAATGCGAGAGCCGAGGAGCATCGCAATGTAGACCTACCGCACATTCGGTACTCAGAACTCAAGTTTCCCGAGAATGAATCAGAGCTACATGAAATTGAGGATGGCCCAAATGCTTCACATCTTGGTAAGAAATGCCAGTTTTTGACTCAAGTTTTGTCCTTAGTTTCCTTCAATTAATTCAAAAATTGAATTCTTCAGAAACTCCTGAAGATGTCTTAAATTTGCACATGTATAATGCCATCATTATGAGTTGCCTATGGATACTGTGAAATGCACATTCTTGAAATCTATAATAGCTAGCAGGGATTTAGTTGCTGCTTGCATTTAGAATCTTGCAGCTTGCCTACGTAATGCTAGTTTCAAGATTTTGTTTGTTATCTTCTAAGCATCTAATTCTTCTAGCGGATGATTTTGTACATCAGCTAGGGAAGATGTCAAAGCTGCTTCAGTGCCATTGCTGACAGAAGCTGAGGATAGAACTCCTACTTTTGGAAGAGCAAACAAGTTTTTTGGAATTCCATTAACAGATTCAGCTAATGCTAGTCCTAGGTGGGCTACGAGGGTTCCTAGGAAATCACCACTTGAAAAAACAGAATTTGCTTCAGATTCTATAGAAGGGACTGTATTAAGTGAATCAGATGGTGACTTGATTTTGAACCATCTCAAGGGACAAATTAAACTCGACCGCAAGTCACTGATGGCTTTGTACATGGAGCTGGATGAAGAAAGAAGTGCCTCAGCTGTTGCAGCTAATAATGCAATGGCCATGATCACAAGGTTGCAGGCAGAGAAGGCAGCAGTTCAAATGGAAGCCTTACAGTATCAAAGAATGATGGAGGAACAGGCAGAGTATGATCAAGAAGCTCTGCGAGCAACAAATGATTTACTTGCCAAAAAAGAGGAACTTATTAGAGCTTTAGAGGCTGAAATTGAGGAGTATAGAGAAAAATATGGCATCTTAAAGGAAGAAGGTTTTGAGGGATCTGGAGATGAGATTGATGAGGATTATCATGACTTAAATTCACAATCCTTCTCATCATATACTGAAAGATCCGAGTATATCAGCCCAACTCATAGTTCCATTGACGGGCGTATTGATGGAGAGTTTACACATAACAACAATCTATCATCATCAAATGATGATGACAATGGAGGAACAACCCCAGTCAAATTACAGAAAGGGGGTAGAGGCGGCTATCTTGGTCGCTTGAAGAACCTCAACATAAAAGCCCACTTGTCAGACGATGGAGTTCCTTCCTCACATGCCAGCTCTGACAATGTTACCCGCACGGACGAAGAGACAGGTGACAATCCTCAAACCTTTTTGTTCTGTATATAAATTTAGCCATGAAGTGTACTTGTATCTATAATTTGACATCTTCTAAACCTTTCTTGTTCTGTATACAAATTAAGCCATGAAGTGAACTTGTATCTATAATTTAATATCTTCTGCATCTCCCTTCCCAAAAAGCATCATCCGATTATAGTACTTGTTTTTTGCCTTGGCAGTGCAAGAAAGCAAACTGATGAAAGAATTATTGCATCTTCATGAGCGAGTAAAGGCTCTTGAAGCAGATGGTGAATTCTCAAAGCATGCTAGTCCTGCAGCACAAGGTGAGTGTAAAAGAGAAAAACTTTTGACAGAGATATGTGATAATCTTCAGAAGCTTCGTCACTTCATCTCATCGCCTTTTGGTGATGATAATGATGCATGATTCTCATCTTCATCATTTTCATGCCAATTTCCTTGTAAACACATCGATAGGGTTGATTTTATTATCAATGTGTAGATAATATTTTGAAAAGAAACTAAATACTGAATTAGTTTTAGCCAAGGTATGTAATGACTGCTCCATGAGTATTTGAAGTACCACATTCTTTGATGATTAATTAAATATTTTCTTCTTTTTTCTTTTACTCTCTCCCATAAATGTGAGCTTCAGATATTGAAAATGTTTCCACAATTAGCTATCCAACTTTAAGCTATATGACATTACCAGGCATGTATTCCAGTCACCTGGCCTAAACAGACTTGTTGTCAGGCTAACAATGCAGCAACTAAGACACAGGAGTTCACTGATGTCTCGAGCGCCTTGCAGCTACACCTGATAAACAATCTGTTGCAAGCTACTATCAACCTGCGCAATGAATATAACAATAGAACGAGCAAAGGCTGCTATGACTCTTATCATGCACATAGTTTTACATATTGGCTCTTTCAACTTGTTAACCTTGTTCTGGTTGAAGAATATTTGTAACGGTAAGAAAAGTGGGAGAGGAGGGGCAAGAGATGAAACTTGACGAGCAGATTTAAGGTTGTTTATATCTCTCCAAGACTACTGGATGCACTGAATAGGTCTTCAATTAAATTGAGGTCTGGTGGGTATAATGAAGGATGAAGGCAGTTTACCAGAGATGATAATTTAGTTTGAGTTATGATAACAAGATGACAGTCAATTGAAATGAAGTTCGAAAACAAAAGTAGCACAACACAAACTTCTGCAAGCATAATGGGAAAAAAAAAAGCTATATATAACAGAAAATTCCTGATATAAAGTTAACCACATTAACACTTTAATTATTTTGCATCATTGTAATTTTGCATGCCATAAAAACTATGGGCAGTGATAGGTGGCTCGGCCCGAGACAACCTCGGACCGGGACAATTACCACTTTGGTCCCCCATTTTACAGGAGGTCAGAAATATTTGGGGGGTTAAAAGGTAATTTTACATGTAAAATTACTTTTTTACTCCAAAAAATTTTCAATTTCTTATAACAGGAGGACAAATTGGTAATTTACCCCTCCCGCGTCGTGTCTCGGACCGAGACACGACGCATTACCCAAAAACTATATTGGAAAAGGGTAGCTATAGGTATTATTACATGGCGCGATACTGACAAAAAAAATATTTTTTTACAAAAAAACCCCCTCATTTACAGGGAGCTGTTATTGGGGGACAATTTGGTAAACGTCGCGCTATTACCCATTGGAAAACTACTGGCAGATACAAATTCATATTGGAATCACCTATAGCTAGCTCAAGTGCCATAAAAAATTCTAGTCTCTATCACTTATGACAATAGATATTGTAGAATTATGAGTATACAAATTCATCGAATTGAATCACCCTATAGCTAAGTTGATGCCGTGGTTTGATGATCTCCGATAACAGTTATAGTGGAGCTGGCACTCTCTTCTTCATCATCTCTAACAACAACAAGTTGAAACCAGAGCTGATCAGCATTGTCACGAAACGTCCAAAACTGAACAGTAGTATTAATTTGGAGCAGCTTGTTGTTCTTGACTACTTTGGAGTGCCACCCAGAAATTATATTGTAGTGGCTGCTATTGCCACTCATATCCCACTTCTTCAAATTCAGTTTAATACCCTTCTTCATATCATCATCACATTCAGATGGCCCTATCAACATCACATCTATCCCTTTGCAGTGATCATCGTCTTCACGTTCACTTAATGTCCTTTTCTCATGTTCTCTGAGAAATTCAACTTTGTTCATCTGATTAATTGGTATTGAAACCCTACCTTGATCTTTACCTACATCAGTTTTTGTCAGTTTCTTCGTTATGACCAGCTTTACTTCGCTACCTCCCTTCTCTTCTATTGTTCTCCTCAACACACTTGGCCATACACATTCCTCAGAATTATTGTTATTATAATATTTATTACTCGTCTTCTGCTTCTTCTTCTTGTGCTCGAAATTGAAACCCTTTGTTTCTTCCTGTTTAGGAGCGTAATTTTCTTCTTGCCGCATAACCCTTTTCTTTTGACGACCGACTCTCGCTTTCTTTGGTATCTTAGGGTCTGATGCAAGACACTTTAACAGTGTGCAATGTGTATTGTTGTTGGTAAGGTTCTTGTATGCATTAAACAGCAGAAATTCTTCAAGAATTCGCTCTGTGAGGACGAGCTCTTCCTCCGCTTTATCCTTTGCAATTTCTTTAATCTCTTCCACAATATACGTGAAAGGGAAGTCATCATATCCGTCTAAAAGCCTCATATCTTTTTGCTTTCTTGAGTCAATAACAATGGCGATAGATAGATAGATTGAAAAGCAGCAAAAGATGCGTAAAAATATGGACTTACAATACCAATACGTACCCTTCTGTAGATCCCCACGATCGGCTGCGGTTCCTCTCTTGTGCTGTGTCTTTCGTCGACTGTATATATATATAGGTATAGGTGTAGGTATAGGGAGTCGTACTATTTAAGATGTACGTTTAGAGATTAATCCTTGATCTACTAGGACTAATTAAAACCTTCCCTAATTGAACTTAAAACTGTTTCTCCTTTGCTCATCCTATTTCAAAGCAAGTACTGCAAATTATTTTTTTTCTTGCTTTACAAGTAATAATAATAGTAGCTAATTATTATTATTATTATTATTATTATTATTATTATTATTATTATTATTATTATTAACTTTTAATTATTTCTAGTTAAAAAATTTAAAATTTAAAATTTAAAATATTTAAGAAATATAACTTTACATATCTTCATTTAGAGTAATTTTTAATTAATGAAAATCTAAAAAATTAAATTTTTCTATTTTTATTTATTTATTTTTATTTTGCTTTCTTTCTTTCTTTTACATTTTTTAGTAAATTTGATAAAATCAAAATTTTGATACTGTAGGATTAGTGGTTTAAATAAATTTATTTTGGTAAATATGTATTTTATAAATTTATTATGATTTTGACAAGAAAAAAATATATTGTAATAAACTGGAAGAAAAGGCAAATTTAAATTATTGTTTTGGATAATTTAGTCATTTTTTCTATATAACTTGGTATATACACTTTATTGTTATTTTTTTTTTTAGAGATTGTAACACTTGATTGATATAAAAAATAATAGTTTAAAAACTAAATTGTGTAATTTTAAAAAGTTCAAATATCATAAATGCAATTATTCCATATAAATATGAATTAATTTTTTACATATATAATAATATGCTATATTTATTTTTTGAATAATAAATTAAAAAATTATTATTAAATATGTGGTTTGTTGGTGGATGTATGTGATGGATTTTTTTTTTTTTTTTGGCAATAAATTGAGTAATGCATATATTGTTTGGCATGTGGGGAAAGATTTGTGAATGATGGTTATGAAGGTGGAGAGGTTTTTTATCAGTTAATAGACCCTAACTGTTTAGGGTATTGATGTCTACTTGATCATGTTAAGGAAGAACTAAGACAAACAAGTAATATTGATTTGTATTTTAGAGTTCCTAATAAACAAATAGATACATTCGTGAAAGGATTACAATTGGTTCACAATGATGCAACAACTTGTCAAATATTGACATTCCTGAATGACAACAGGAAAATTGACATGTATGTTGTTTCTGATGCAAATAAGAGAGTTGCAGGTGGTTCATATAATTATCGACAACATGCAAGTCAGGTTGGAGAGCTTGCAAGATCAGGTTAATCCATTGAATATGAATGATGATGTAGAGGATATATGAGTTAGTTTATGAAGTGATAATGACACTTGCATAAGTGCTTTGAGGATATAGAGGTAGGTGCTTTGAGTGTAGATGACGATGATTACAATGCGTTAGAGGAAGATGTTAGGAAAGATGAAGAGGAATATGAGCTATATGAAGAGAGGGGAGAGGAATTTTTATCTGATGGTGATGATGATAAACTGTAGGGAGCTAGAGAGAACCTGAAGCAATTAGTAGCTTGAAAAAGAAAATTGAGTATGAAGATTTTTTTAAATGACATAATCTATTGCCTAAAATGCTAGCAGGGATTTAGTTGCTGCTTGCTTTAGGAGTGAAATAGCCCGGAAAGTTAATTTTGGGGTTGATTGCACCTTGAATAATAGTTTAGGGAGCAAATTGCCACTTTAGCCTGACATTAATCTATTGCCTAAATAGCTAGCAGGGATTTAGTTGCTGCTTGCTTTTAGAATCTTGCAGCTTACCTATGCAATGCTAGTTTGAAGAATTTTTTTTTTTTTTTTTTTGTTATCTTTTAAGCATCTAATTCTTTTAGCGATGGATTTTGTACATCAGCATCTCAAGGGACAAAGTAAACTCGACTGCAAGTCACTGATGGCTTTGTACATGGAACTGTACGAAGAAAGAAGTGCCTCAGCTGTTGCAGCTAATAATGCAATGGCAATGATCACACGGTTGCAGGCAGAGAAGGCAGCAGTTCAAATGGAAGCCTTACAGTATCACAGAATGATGGAGGAACAGGCAGAGTATGAGCAAGAAGCTCTGCAAGCAACAAATGATTTACATATCGGCTGTGAATGTAACAACAGAACAAGCGAAGGCTGCTGTGAATGTTATCATGCACATAGTTTAACATATCGGCTCTTTCAACTTGTTAAACGTGTTCCAGTTGCAGAATATTTGTAATGGTAAGAAAGGTGATAGAGGAGGGGCAAGAAACTTGATTAGCAGATATAAGGTTGCTTATAATATAAGCCTTATATCCCCAAGACTGGATGTATTGATTAGGTATTCAAGTAAATTGAGGTTGGTACAATGAAGGATGAAGGCACTTCACCAGAGATGATAATTTAGCTTGAGTTATGATCTCCTGATGACAGTCAATTGAAATGAAGTTCAAAAACAAAAGTAGCACAATACAAACTTTTGCAACCATAAAGGGCAAAAGATTAAAAAAAAAAAAAAAGCTATAGATAACAGATAATTCCTGATACAAATGCAAAATTTGAATGTGCATTCTCAGAAGTTTGTTTCATCCATAGTTGTACACCAATACACTGAAGAATACCTTGTTATTGACGTTTCCTTCATTTCTTAGAATACAGAACAAAAACCACCTACAAAGTAAACCTATGAACTCACGTGAATACAGAAATTGAAAGAAATGGTTCCAGCCAAAAGAATGACAGTAGCAATGTTTTTTCTATGTCCCTTTATCAAGTAAACACCAAAAAAAACCTCTATTCTGTAAGATGCATCTACAAAACCATGACAAAGAATTAGAAATATTGCCAGTTGAGGGCTTGCTAAGACAATTACAAAAAATAGTCGGGAGTTCTGCGTGTGGTATCAGGTTCAATCTGACGCGGTGCTGGATCAAATTGAAGGAAATTCTGCTCCATATTTTCCCCAATCTCAAGTATTGCAGCCATATTCCCACAGCGATAACAGTAATTCGGTGCACTGAAAACTGTTACAACATTCTTGTCCTACAAAGATTTGAAGTAGGATTAAGCCATTAAAAAGAAATCTAAGAACTCCATATTCCAAAAGCAAATTTGATTTTCACTTAAAATGCACAAACCTGGGTCCAATTGTATCCTTCCATAACAAGCTGGTGAGCTCTAGAAATGAGCGTGAGGCCATTAGTGTGGTTGAACTGTTGAGAGATATCTTGTCCAAAAGTATATCCAGCCCCACGAGGAGAAATTCCCCAACCACAACGGTCATCTGGATCGGACCATAGAAGATCACACATTGGACCTTCATGAGGAACCTAATCATCCATAAAATCAAGATGCAACCAATTAGAGGCACAAATTATTGGAAGTCTTAGTCATACCATTC
>CATIWO010937570.1:0-11094 GCA_949673435.1 Macaranga tanarius
TTTTATGATATAGTTCAAATCTCATCCATTTGTTTTATATCAAAAAAATTGTAGCCGTTGAGTTTTGACTTACTGATAACTAAATGTATAGTTTGGTCTCTAAAGTTTATCATTTTAATTTATTACATTCCTCAACTTTTACATTTGTGAAATATTTGTTTAGAATTGAAAATTTTATTGTTTGAGAAAAGATAAAGGAGAAGTAAAGAAAATTTAAGTGAAGAAGAATTTAGAAAAAAAAACAGTTAGGGTGGAAATATCGAAAAAAATAATGATGGTTTGAAAATAGTAAGGATTTTGAGCACTACAATTGTAGACAATAGTACTATTGCTATTGATAAGTTAAATTTAAAATGATGAGTAATTACGCTATATCAAAAAAGATTATCAGCAACCAACTTTTAGTAACCATATAAAAATTCATCTTTATAAGTATGTTAATAATGATCAAATTTTTTTCAGTCATTAAAGTTGAAATTATTTAGGATATATAGCTTTTAATAATTATCAATAAAAATCTACTTTTATAGTCACAATTGTCTAAAACTTAACGGGATACTTAGGCGGTAACATTTAGAAAATAAAAATTTCTTCAAAAAAAAAAATAATAATTTTTTTTCTCTCATATTCTCTCTTCTCCTCATCTTCTCCAGAAAGACAAAATTTCTTGTTTGTGATATTGAAAAAAGACAATAACGATGATGATGCAGACTGCAAGTCTGATTAGGATTTAGGAAGCCCCAATGACAACGAGAGTGAGGAAGTCATGCAACAATTTATTCGCTATAACCAACAAGTAAATTTTTCATTCTCTTGATTCTTCTTTGATTTATATTAATTTCTATTAACAATTCTCTTGATTTTCTTCAATTTGTGTTAATTTCTATTAACAATTCTCGTGATTCATTTTTTATTTATGTTAATTTTTGTTAACAATTCTCTTCCATTTTTCTTCGATTTGTATTGAAAATAAAATTTTATCAATTTCATTTTAATATTTCCTAATATTAGAGCTTTGATGTTGTTATTAGGGTTTTGATGTTGACTCTATCACTAACTCTAAGTATTTTGTTGGTGGAATCCATCCTTTCAATCTTGAACAGGAATCAATCCTTTCATCAGTCAATAGTGCCTTAATGATAAGAATGTCGCTTTGAAGTCATGAGTAGGAGTGTAACTTAGTCAAACCTATCGCGAATTACTCGGGATCGACTCATAAAAAACTTGACTCGATTATTATCTATGTAAGATGTCAAATAGACGAGACATCCTTGATCTTTTTAGATGAGGTATATTTTTCTTGTTGGACTTGAAAAAAATTGAATTCTGTGTAAGATGTGCATCTTGCATCATTTTATGTCAAAGATTGCCGAAGTAAACATGTATACCTGCTGCTACCATTTTATATTATTTCTAATTTGGCAAAGAGAATGCAAAGATACAAGTATTTACGGATTAAATCTAATTGTGTATATCTTTTTCTATCCTATTTTCAAATGTGGCCTAACATTTTAATTGTTTCAGGTTAAAAGTTTCCTTGCATATTGTTTCATTCTGAAGTATTGATCAAAATCATCTCCATCACAAAGTCTTATAATGATTATAAATGAGCAAAGTAACTAATTGGTGAGCTTTTCAGTACTATAACTAATTAAATCTAGCAAAGCGCGGGAGAAATTCTATTTTTCTAGGTTTTTCTCATAAAATATAAAATAATTAAATGAATAAATTAGATGAATTAGAAAATATAATTAGAGCAAGTTAATTGAACTTTTAAAGTATCAATACAAATTATAATTTAGTAATGTTAAGTATATCTTTAAATAAATTGAGAATGTATTTTATTACATATAAATAAAATCATATTTTAATGTAAAATAAATTAATCATTTAATCATTAGAAAGATTAAGTAAGGTACATTTTTTGTTAAAATAATGCGATAGCAAATCAACATCTAATTTCCAAAAAAAATTGTAAAAAAATCTTAAATATAATAAATTATATTGCAAGTGCCAAATTATTCCATATTATGCCCATTTTACTTAAATACTTGCACAAATTCTACCACTTATTTTTATTATACTGTTCCAAGATCAATTTCTGTTTAATTTGAATGGCATGTTTGTTGTCTCTGTTAAAACTCTCTATTGCAGTGTTAGTTGAAATAATGACACTCCTGCTAAATGAAGGATGATTAAAACACTGCAAAAACTATTTATATATTAAATTTTGAATCATGTATCTTCACATAAGAGGATGTTGGAATATGGATACTGGTCGCCTATGATGGGTTGACCTAACCCAATTTATTAAAAAAAAAAAGGAAGGCAACTGCTAATAACACAGGAGACGTTACTCCTGTAAAATGTTATATAAAAAATAACGTAAAAACAATGTAGAATACATAGAACGCAGAAAACATAGAAAAGAAGAAAATTCTCTAAAGCTCTATCACACCCGCTCCACTAGCTGGTGACCGAGCGTGACATGCTAAGCTGGCTAGTGCTACTGCTGAAAATGAAAATATATCATACTTATATTGCTAATAACTTAAAATAAACTG
This sequence comes from Macaranga tanarius, assembly GCA_949673435.1. Classification (NCBI taxonomy): domain Eukaryota; kingdom Viridiplantae; phylum Streptophyta; class Magnoliopsida; order Malpighiales; family Euphorbiaceae; genus Macaranga; species Macaranga tanarius. The sequence goes on from CATIWO010937570.1 coordinate 2,565, forward strand.
AAGGTAATACTATTATTATACATCACAGTCTTATTAAACATCGTCAATTCTTAAATAGCAAAATACCATCAACTCTTTAACAAGTTAAACTTAAAGGTAATACAAAATAAACATGTCTTTAGCTGATTGGTAAAACCTCTACTAGACAACAGATGAACACTAAAATAAGTCCTACAGGCTACTGCTGACACTCCTCTGAATCTGAAAATATTTTAAAATAGGAGTGGTGAGTATAAAAATACTCAGTGAGTGGGATAAAAATAAAATACAATAAAGTAGAGTGGGGAACACTAGCTATTTGCTAAAATAACTATAAAGATGTAAATATAACTACCTTGAGAAATAATTATTTAAGTTGCTGAAATAACATAGTATAATAAATATGCATAAACTGATTTGTTGCTAGCTAAAATAATGTAATGCTTTAGCTAAACAGTTGCCATAAAATCTGAGATAAGACTGAGAAATAACATTCATAGAATTGCTACCCTATACACTCGTTAAAATATAACTAAAAGATTTTATCAAATTGCTAACACAATGGGTGCAATGATGATGCTGACAGCCTATGTGTATACATATTGCTGGTCATACGCATGCTTGAGCTAAACCACCCGGTTGTACGCGCTCAAGTCTATATGTACAACTAATCGTTGTCCCCAAGATAGTTGCTAGATAATATTGCTGATATAATCATATACATAATAATACTACTGAAATAAAACATCAGTCATCATGGTGCAATCTAAAGAGTACATATCACGAGTGTATAGGTTTGTCCATAAAATCAAATCATTTGTATATATCAAACTTCTAAGAAAACATACTTGCTGAATCATAAAGTTAATACTTGTATATTATTGAAATATAATCATTACAAAAATATTAAACATATCCTTGCTTTAAATTTCTTTTGCTATATCAATAATAATTATATGTCATATATTCCCAATTTCTGATATAAAAGCTAAGTAACTTGTAAAACTATGTTTTGCAAGCTAATACTTGATAAATTCTATTTGTAAGGAAACATCAGTAATTAAATCATAGAATACATTTTGATAACTTTACATACATATATTTATATATACTTAGTTTCAAAACTAATTTTACATACATATAACCACTCACCTGGCTTGCTGAAGCAACGACTACCTATTTGGCTCTGGCCTATGTTTTATAGTTGGAGTGGAGATTTTTCCTAATATCCAGAAGTAAAATCATAAGAACATAAGCTAAACATCTAATTCTACTCAATTTAATCAATCTACGGCTAAAAGATATGGTATAGGACCTGAAAAATGGTCTAAAATAGCTACGGTTAGGGTTTTTAGGCTTAAAAAATCCACTGAGGTGCCTCCTCAATACTGAGGACGCGCCGCTTTAGTGCACTGCACCTTAGTGCTGAGGCACTTCCTCAGTACTGAGGCATCGCCTGATCGATCCAGAATGCTAAAAATCACTATATTTTAACCAAAAACACTAAAAATCAATCCCAAACACTTTTCTAAATATCATAGGAGTCTATTTTAGCATAAACAAAGCTTAAAACTCAATATACAAACAAAATTTATATTTTTCTTTTATAATCTAAAAGTTAAAAGTTAACATAGCTTAACTTACCAAAATTTACATGTATCGATCTTGAATTTGCAAAGAGAAGCTTGAATTGATATTAAAACTTGAAGAATAAAAGTTTGAGAGGAAGAAAGGAAATGAACGAAGAGGATGAAGCAAAATGAGAAGAAGTTGATGAAGAAGATAATGAAGAAGAAGAAGAAGTTTTTTTGGCAAATATCCATTTAGACCCCTATAATACTCTTTAGGCACACAATAACCTTTAAAACTTATTTATAATGCCATGTAGTCCATAAATCTATCTATAATCCAATTAATTTCTAGGGCAGGATATTACAATTTTTTTCCTTTTAAGAAATTTCGTCCTCAAAATTTACAAGACTATCCTTAAATGTTCCTCATATTTCTCCATACTTCGAGATTACACTAGTATATCATCTATGAATACAATTACAATCTTAGGTCAAATAACACATAAGCATCTCAAAAATAATAAATATTTAACATACCGGTAGCAATATCTGGAGATGCTAATGTTTCACCTTGAGTCATTGCATAAACCCTAGCTTGAGTTAAAGGTGTTGCGCATTTTATCCTTGGTGAGATGTTGCAGTAACGACACTACCTCTACGAACACTAGGGCTAGAATCAGCTGTGGTAACTTGCTGATTCAATAAGAACTTCCTACTACCACTCTGATTCCTAGGAACTGTAGTTCCTTACCCTGAACCACCGAAATATACCAAATAAGGGCAATCTCTTTTAAAATGCCCAATTTCTTCGCACTCAAAATAACTAAATGATCTCTTTTTACATTCCTCTTCATGAAACTTGCCATAATTAATGCATTGTGGATATGTGAGTTGTGACACCCCCTCACATTAGGCATATATGGAATCATATATATAAAACAACCCAGCTCGGAATTAGATTAAAATAACTACCTTATATCATAAGTACATATATACAACATAGGTACTCAAGTTACAAAAATACACTATAAGCTTCTACACACCCCCACTATACAAAATCTAATCTATAATAAGTACATATGTTGTATAATAAGTACATATATACAACATAGGTACTTAAGTTATAAAAATACACTATAAGCTTCTACACACCCCACTATACAAAATCCAATGTACATGCTCATAGATTGAAATGTACAATGCTATCACCAAAACATATAAATGATATTCTCATCGCTGGCCCACCTGAAAAATGCCTAATGAAGATGGACAATACAACTCTGGATTTCTACGATATCCTGAAAAAAAAATAATTGCAAAGGAATGAACTTGCAACTTACTAAGTAGTAACTAATATAAATATACACAATCTTCTCAAGAACTAATTAACAATAATTAATTAAAATAACTAAAAATGGACTACAAGGGCGTGTGTCTCCCCATGTAGTCTTCTGGCCAAAAGCCTTCATCGAGTCACAGCCTGGAATACGGTCGTGTTTCTGTCTCAGCACCCACTAGCGAGCGCCAGATACTGGTGATCACCAGTGGCTACTCGCAGACATCCACTCTGGCGATCTTCTAGTTAAAAGTCTACGTCGAGACACAGTCTGGAATACGGCCGTATTTTTATCTCAGTACCCATTGGCGAGTGCCAGAAACTGGTGATCACTAGTGGCTACTCGCAGACATCCACTTTGGCGAGCGCCAGACACTGGCTACTCGCAGCTAAAATTTCCATATTACATATACCTGTGTCTTATCACACAGCCTGAGACACACCCGCTCCGCTAGCTGGTGAGCGAGCGTGACATGCTAAGCTGGCTAGTGCTACTGTTGGAAATAGAAATATATCATACTTATATTGCTAACTAAAATAAGCTGAAGGTAATACTATTATTATACATCGTAAAGTCTTATTAAACATCGTCAATTCTTAAATAGCAACATACCATCAACTCTTTAACAAGTTAAACTTAAAGGTAATACATAATAAACAAGCCTTTAGCTAATTGGCAAAATCTCCACTAGACAACAGGTGAACACCAAAATAGGTCCTACAGGCTACCGCTGATACTCCTCTGAATTTGAAAATATTTTAAAATATGAGTTGTGAGTATAAAAATACTCAGTGAGTGGACTAAAAATAAACTACGATAAAGTAAAATGGAAACATTAGTTATTTACTAAAATAATTATAAAGATGTAAATATAACTACCTTGAGAAATAATCATCTATGCTGCTGAAATAACACAGTATAATAAATATGTATAAATAATTTATTGCTAGCTGAAATAATATAATGCTTTAGCTAAACAGTTGCCATAAAATCTGAGATAAGACTGAGAAATAATATTTATAGAAATGCTACCCTATACACTCCTTAAAATGTAACCAAAAGCTTTTATTAAATTACTGACACAATGGGTGCAATGATGATGCTGGTAGCCCATGTGTATACTTATTGCTAGTCATACGCATGCTTGAGTTAAACCCTTCGGTTGTACGTCTTCAAGGCTATATGCATAACCAAGTGCTATTCCCAAGACAGTTGCTAGATAATATTGTTGATATAATCATATACATAATAATACTGTTGAAATAAAACACCAGTCATCATGGTGCAATCTAAAGAGTACATATCACGAGTGTATAAGTTTTTCCATAAAATTAAATCATTCGTATATATCAAACTACTAAGAAAACATACTTACTGAATCATAAAGCTGATACTTGTATATTGCTGAAATATAATTATTACAAAAATATTAAACATATCCTTGTTTTAAATTGCTTTTGCTATATCAATAATAATTATATGCCATATGTTCCCAATTTCTAATGTAAAAGCTAAGTAACTTGCAAAACTATGTTTTGCAAGTTGATACTTGATAAATCCTATTTGTAAGGAAACATTAGTAATTAAATCATAGAAAACATTTTGATAATTGTACATACATGTATTTATATGTACTTAGTTTTAAAACTAATTTTATATACATATAACCACTAACCTGGCTTGTTGAAGCAACAACTACCTATCTGGCTATGGCCTATGTTCTGTAGTTGGGGTGGAGATTTTCCCTAACATTCAGAAGCAAAATCATAAGAATATAAGCTAAACATCTAAATTTTACTCAATTTAATCAATCTACGGCTAAAAGATATGGTATAGGACCCAACACATGGTCCGAAATAGTTACGGTTAGGGTTTTGGGGCTTAAAAATCCTACTAAGGTACCTCCTTTGAGGAGGCACTGCCTCAGTGCATTGAGATGCCTTCTCAGCAGCATTGAGGCACCTTCTCAGTGCTGAGGCATCGCCTGATCGACCCAGAACGTTGAAAATCGCTTTGTTTTAGCTAAAAATACTAAAAATCAATCCCAAACACTATTCTAAGTATCATAGGGGTTTGTTTTAGCATAAATAAAGCTTAAAACTCAATATACAATCAAAACATTATATTTTTCTTTTATAATCCAAAAGTTGAAAGTTAATATAGCTTAACTTACCAAAATTTATATGTATCGATCTTGAATTTGCAAAGAGAAGTTTGAATTGATATTGAAACTTAAAGAATAAAAGTTTGAGAGGAAGAAAGGAAAAAAATGAAAAGGATTTTTTAAATCAATAGGCCAAATAAAAATAAACCTGCATAAAAAGCATCTATAGAGATTGCGAAAAGCATTAGCAATTACATGATCTTCTTCTTTAAACTGAGCATTAATAGCTCAGGTTAGGTTTTGTGTGGAGCCTTGGGCATCAATCGCAATGTCTACATTCTCCGATCTTAAAATAAAAAGGACAATTTACCTTGTCTTTCTTTATTCCGAATATCAACGCTAAATGATTTTACTATCTTTCAAAAAATAAGATAGTAAAATCATAATAGAAGCAGTGGATGTGGTGGTGGAGATGAAGCGGTGATGATGACAGCAATTTGCTTTTGAATAGTAAGGTTTTTAGAAAAAATATTTGGAAAGAAAAATTAATAATTATTTGTTATTTTACTTAGAAGAAAATAATATTAAATATTTTATTATTATTTTAAATTATTTTTAGAAGGTGAGTTACATGCATCTATTTGGATTAAAATTTAGGTGGATTTGGACTTAAAATAAGAGTTTTGAACTATTTATTGGAAAAGTTAAAATTTGGTCTATGTAGCCCAACTACACAAGTCAAGGGGCTATTTTAGCATTTATCCAAAATAAAACAAAGCCGAAGTGAAACCCAACATAATAATCGGTCTATAATCAGCTAAATTTTGATCTATGGATAACCTAACCCTAGAACAAAACCACATGTACAACAATAGAAAACAATTGAGCAAAACTAGCTATTGTAGAAATGGATACAAAAAAGGAACAGGAGCAAATTAGTTGTTAATTCATCTTCTAGTGCTTTGTCATTTCTTCTGTGTTAGCTCATCGGTGGCAACAACTGCTTCTTATAAGAAGAGGCAAGAAGAAGCCTCTTATTTTCAGGTATAAATTTTTCTTTCGTTACTTTATTTACTCTATTTTTTATGGCAATGATCACAATTGTGCATTAAATTATTATTATTATTATTATTATTATTGTTGTTGTTGTTATTGATATTGTTGTTGTTGTTCTTGTTCTTGTTGTTGTTATTGTAGTAGTAGTTGTTATTATTATTATTATTATTGTTATTATTTGAAAAAAAAAACCCTAAAGGGGGCTGAATAGGTATTTTGAATACTTTAAGAAAAGATTTAAAAGATAAAAGGAATTTGAAGTGAGATTAGATAATGAACTGGAAAGGGATCAATTATGAGAACAAGGCATACAACCACTTATAGAAGTTATCTTACTCCTCTACCTAATTTACCCCAAGTTAGGATTTTGAATCACCTCCAATATTATTACTAAGGTGGTGTTTGCTGAAAAATTAAGTAATGAATTTGAAGTGTTGAATATAATAAATACTAAATTTTTTAAGTACTGAATTAAATAAATATGTTTGATAACAATAAGTGCTGAAAATCATAAAAGTGATCAATTTTACCTATTTAACCTTGTGATATTGATATTCTAATTTTCAACTATTAACTATACATGTGAAATTCCAAAATATAAATAAATAAACATAAAATAGAAAATCAATATAAAAGATGAATGAAAATAGTATCTTATATATTGAATTTTTTTTATTGATTGATCAGTGATTGTAAAGAGTGAAGAAAATAGGGTTTTGATATATGAGTGAAAAAACAGATTGATAAGTGAGTAATAATTTTTAAATAATATTGACAACAATCAATCCAATAAAAAGTTTTTAAAACCTAACAACTGAGTGTGTTCAGTAGATATTTTAAGTCAAAAGTTTTAACTTATTATTTTAAGTACTTTTTAACTGAATTAAATAATTTAAGTTGGGCTCATTTTGGGTTATCAAACCAACTTAAAATAATTAAATGCTGAATCTATTAATTTTCAGCATTAATTGGTGTTATCAAACACCCTATAAGATTGATTACAAAGGTGTTTTCAGTAGCTCACACCAAACTTTACAACAATGAGTTTTCAAGGCTCATTCACCACCTAACAATCTAAGTGTAACATCCCACTCCAGAAACTAATTGGTTTATTTATGAGTTTATGGACTTATTTGTTATAGAAATAAGTTTTGGGTCTTATTTTTATGCCTAAGGAGCATTCAGGGGTCAAAATGGATATTTTGCTTAAAAAAAGGAAATTACTGTAGCAAACTCTCCTTCCTACGTTTTCAACAAGAGAAGAAGCAACTAAAGTTTTATTTTTGTTTCTTTCTTTACTCATTTTCTTTCTTTCTTCTTTCTTTTTACTTTACCTATTCTTCTCCTTCATTCTCTTTTCTTTTCTCTTCACAAATACAACTCCTCAAGTTCTAAAATAATAATTAAGACTTCTTTTACCAAATTCAAGATTTACAAAAGCATATTTGGTAAGTTTCTAAATTTAAACTTTTAAATTCTTATTTTATGCCCAAATTTGATGTTTTGTTGAATTTTTGAGTTTTGATGCATGAATTGATAATAAATGGACCCTTGAAATGTTTATAATTGTGTTTGGACTTATGTTAGGTTGTTTATTTGTGTTTTTGGTCAATTTTCGGAAGAAAAACCTATCAGCGTAGAGGCGGGCGCTTCTGTGCAGAGGCATGCGCCTCTACATATGTGTCATGTGCCTCTGTACATGTGTCATGCACCTCTGCACATGTAACATGCACCTTTACACTCCTCTGGGGTGCCTCTGTGCAGCCTGGTAGCGCCTCAGTGGTCAGTTGGGCTCCAAAACTCAGTTTGAGTGATTTCAGACCATTTTTCGGGTCCTATAACCTATCCTCTAGCCGTAGATTAGTCTAAGTTGAGTAGAAATAATTTTTAAGATGGTATTCTGATGATTTTTATTATGGATAATAGGATCGGATTGAATTGGAACCGTAGAGGCTAGATCAAGGCCAACCGACTAGGTTTCGGTTCAGCAGGCTCAGGTGAGTGGATATGTATATAAAACTACTTTAAAATCATATATGTATATAAAAGAATATGTTTTATGGTTTGGAAAAGGTTTTCTATGGTTTAACATCTGATGTTTCCTTACAAATATAATTTTATCAAGTATTAGTTTAAAAGGCATGGTTTTAACTGTTATTTAGATTTTATATCAGAATTGGGAACATATGACATATAATTATTGTTGATATTGTAAAAGCTAATTAAAGCAATGGTATGTTTAGTATTTTAGTAAAATGTTTATGTTTCAGCTTTATACGATTATCAGCTTTTCGAGTTCTTAAGTATGTTTTAATATCAGTTTGAGAAATGTGAATGATTTAGTTTTATGGACAAAACTATACACTCGTATTATGTACCCAGTAGATTGCACCATCATGACTGGTGTTTATTCAGATATATTATTCAGAAACTGTCTTGGGGATAGTGCTTGGTTGTGCATATAGCCTTGGGGGCGTGCAACC
>CATIWO010937639.1:0-17824 GCA_949673435.1 Macaranga tanarius
CTTATGTATTAAAATAAACTTTTCTCATCCAACATTCTCTGTTATAAATATAAAATATCCATGTACTTTCCTTAGAATCCTTAATCACAGCTTGAAATAAATCAAGGAAATCATAGACAAAATCATCAAATATCATATATATATATATATATATATATATACATATATATCTATATATATATATATATATATATATATATGTATATACATATACATATATATATGTATATATGTATATACATATACATATATATATGTATACATGTATATATATATGTATGTATATATATATGCATGTATATATATATGCACTAATGTACACTCAAGTGGTATCCTATAAATCCCATGTAACTCTAGAAGCTGAATGTCTCACTTGGCTACCCAAAGTGCTAATTCCTCGTCATACGTATGCACAGAGATAATGCCCGCAGGCAATATATTTTATTTTACACCCGACATTCAAGGTGTGATTTAATAGGCACCTTTTTGAGTGTATTTCATAAATCAAACATTTCAGGAACTAAATTCTCATGTGTATAGCTCAAAATAACTATAACTTCATATGGTTCCAGAAAACTAGAAAATACATAATTGCAAATAGCGTATAAGAATTCATTAAACATCAGTTATTTATAAAACATAAATATAAATACATATCATAGATTCCAAAACTAGTGTTATACTAATATCCACTCACCTGATAAGACAACTGATAATTCTAATTGGGAGGGGCTGTGTTATGCTCTACGGCTGGGGCTGAGGTTCCTCCTAACATCCAGAAGTAAAATCATAAGAACTTTAGTTTATAATCTCAATTCTACTCAATTTATTTGATCTACAGCTTAAAGATATGGTATAGGACCTGAAAAACGGTTCAAAACTGCTCAAATTAGGGTTTTAGGGCTTGGGAGGCTCACTGAGGTGTCTCATCAGTGTGCTGAGGTGCCTCCTTATTGCACTGAGGCACCTTCCTTAGCAACACTGAGGCACCTTTTTAGTGTTGAGGTGCCGCCTCAATGACCCAAAAATGCAAAAATTCGATCTGAATTGACCTAAAACACTAAAAATAATCCAAATCAATTCCAATCATTCTTTTTAGGGTTATTTGCAAAAAAAAAAAAACATGACCTTTAGCGATTTTAGCGATTTAATCATATATTTTTAAACTTGGCAAAATGAAACACCAACTTATAAATTTTGGCAACTCAAAAGACCGATAGAAATTTTGGCTACCACGTCAGATTGTAATCATCAGAATTTCTACCGGTGTTTCGAGTTGCCAAGATTTATAAGCTGGTGTTTTATTTTGCCAAACTTAAAAAGATGTGATTAAAATGCTAAAATCACGAAAGTCATGATTTTATTTACAAATAACCTATAAATTAACTTTTAACTTATAAAATTTCCAACGATTGTAATTTACATACTTATAGAATATATTTAACTGTAATTTTCATGTTCTTAATAAATTTTTTATAGCTATATATATAGATTGTTGTAGTGTACACACATATCATGATGACATATGAAGTTATTAAGGATTAATCAAATATGAGGGTTTTGAGTAATAAGAATTCACACCAAATGTCTTCAACCATATTCCATCACTTAGCTTATCATTTTTTTTTGAGAAAATAGTTTATCATTATTAACTTCATGTAAATAACTAAATTAGTATCCTTAAAAAATAACTATATTAGTGTGTCATCATGATATGTGTGTACACTACAACAATCTATATGAACAGCTATAAAAAATTTATTAGAAATATGAAAATTATAATTAAATATAATCTATAGCTATGTAAATTACAATCATTGGAAATTGTATAAGTTAAAATTAATTTATGGGTTATGTGCAAATAAAATCATGACTTTTGTGATTTTAGCGTTTTAATCACATCTTTTCAAGTTTGGCAAAATAAAACACCAACTTATAAATCTTGGCAACTCGAAACACCGGTAGAAATTCCGGCTGCCACGTCAGAAAGTTATCACCGAAATTTCTATCAGTGTTTTGAGTTGCCAATATTTATAAGTTGGTATTTTATTTTGCCAAGTTTAAAAAGATATGATTAAATCGCTAAAGGTCATATTTTTTTTTTTGCAAATAACCCTTCTTTTTAACATCCCAGGGGTCCATTTTTGATAAACCAACACTTTAAAACCCAAAATCCAAATCAATACATCAATTTTTGAATAATTCAAAAACTTTGAAGTTAATATATATAAACTTACCAAAATTCTTGTAATCCAAAAGTTTGAATTTGCTACAAGAAGCTTGAATCAATACTTGAAGTTGTTAAAAAAGATTTGACGAAAAAAGAAGGAAGAAAAATAAAGGAAATGAAGAAATAAAAGAGTAGGAGAAGTTGACGAAGAACAAATGAAAAAGAAGATATATATATATTTTTAATCATTTTGACAAATATCCATTTTAGTCCCTCAAGTTACCATAATAAATTAATAAGTCCTTTAAAATTATTTCTAATGCAATCTAGTCCATAAATCTATATATAACCTAATTTATAGGGTAGGATATTACATTTGAAGCAGTATGTTACTTACATGAAAGCAACTGGATTGACTCAACTCTAGATTGTGAAGCAATTTCCCATGTCACTGGAGGGGGCGCCAATTTATTGGTACTACTCTCTAGAATTCCATGTGCAAGCAGATTGGAAAGAATTATATTTGGCCTTTGTGAAGCAATATGGGCTGAACTCTTAGTTGGAGGTGTCATTGAGGAATCTGCAAAACACCAAACAAAAATTTAATGAAACTTTTATTGATTATCTGACCAGATGGAGGGGGAAATTAGCTCAAATGAGACACCATCATGCAGAAGCTGATCAACTATTGATTGCTATTGAAGGATGTGCTCCACCACTAGCTAAGAAGTTGAAAGACCTAGGAATCAAAAATTCTGAAGAACTATACTGGTTTGGGGTTCAAAAAGAGGCAGATGTGGCTCAGGAAAAGAAAATGTTTAGGGGAATATTTAGGGGCAAAGAGGGAGCTAGTAGTAATGTCCAGATCAATGCCATTGGACAGCCTCGAAGATTTTTCAACCTTAGAAGACCCCTCTCTAAGGTCCTAGAAAAGCTAATTGAGAAGAGATTGCTTCAACCACTACCACCAAAGACACCACTTCCCAATACCAACTGATGGTGGGTGATGATCCTCTCAGCTCCAGCTAGGCAACTGACCTGTAAGAACCAAAGACATAAGGTGACTGGGCTCGGGATGTCCCAAGGCCCCTCCGACACCCAAGTTAGTGAAATTCCTAAGAGGATGGAGCTGTGAGCTAGAGGAAAGATGCAAGAGATCATAAGTGAAAGGGAGATGAAGCTATCTCTAATGAATATAAGTTTTTGGAAAAAAATAGGGTTACCAGTATGGAGAATGAGGAGAAAAGAGAGAAGCCAGAATATGAAGGAGAGAGAAGATATTGTTGTTATGAGAAAAGAGAAGAAGAGAGCTTACCATTATGGCTACCAAACTTAAATCATTAGTATTATACTTGGAGAAGAGAATGGAGGCTACCTACCTCTGAGACAACAGTGGCTTTGGTAGGGATCTTGGGTGTTGTGTAACCAGCGGGTTGGTGGCGTCAGATTGATGGTAACAGGTGACCGCCGCATTTAATGCACTGCAATAGGTAGGAGCAAGCTGTGAGTTTCCTGAGAAGAATTCCTTAGATACCCTAGGCTCAATTAGTTGTGAGGTAAAAACCCGAGTGAAATGGTTGACAAATCAATTGATTATGAAGGGTCCCACAAGAGGGGGAGCAGGTCAACTCTTCCACATGGCATTCCCGAATTGGTCGAGTATTCTGTGTATCATCAGTAGTCCTCCCTCTTAGTCCTAAGACTGAGTGAGGAGGTTATAGGAAAATTCATGTGTGGAAATCCCTTCGGGTAAATTAGCTCCAAGATGTCCGTCGTTCCACCATATGGGGGAAGAATGCACAGATCTCCTTTTATGGAATGCCCTTACTACGACGATAGTGGCGCAAGTTTTTAGGCGTGATTATGGGTCAGCTGGCATTTCAACTACCTTGTCTTGTCTAATAATGGAAGTTACAAGAGAATTTAAATTTTAAACTCCTAAATTTTTTGGGGAAGTTAAATTTTGGGCAAACAACCGCCACCATTAGGTTTACTCCTTATAAATTTTTTGTTCAAAACCCAAAGGGAGATAAATAAGCAAGAGAAAAGGCAAAAGGTTATACTTCATTTTTGAAAGGCGATTTTCTTCATCTTCTTCTTTTTTGCTTTTTGGTGTCTTCTGTGTTTATCAGTTTAGGTACGTTTTCCTCCCCTTTCCTCTTTATACTTTTAATTTCCCCTCCTTTTTACACCATGAGTCATGGGCTTGAATTATCCCAGTTTGTTTCCACTAGGACCATTAAACACTTTCTGCGGGTGTTAGGGGGTAGAAGCTACCTAAATAAGGCAATCTCCATTATAGCCTCCATGAAGGATGAGAGGTTATGCATTCTAGAGGGTTCCACTAGAATAGTGAACGCTCAGAAGGACGAGAAGGATATGGTTTTCTTCGTAAAATAAATCGAATTTGGCTTAGATTTACCTCCTTCTCCCTTTAGTGTGAGGATTTTTCAGTTTTACCATAAATGCCCTAGGTTCATCATGCCTCACGACATTCTTCTAATATCTTCTTTCCTCATCATGTGTAAGAAGTTGGGAGTTGTCCCAACTGTGAATTTGTTTAGAGTGTTTTTTGAAGTCAAGAAAATCCCCAGCGGATTTTGTACAGTCCGTAGCCATCAGGGATTGGTCATTTTTGGGAACATCCCTGACGTAGACAAATCATGGAGGTTTAAGTTTTTAATAGCTAGGTTAAAGGAGAATGGGCCTCTGTCGAAATGGGATTTCGAGACAAGCCTTACGGAATTGCCTGAGGATACAAAAAAGGCTCCCGAGTTAAGTGATGAAGAAAATATAGACTTTGAAAAGATTGTGGGGGAAAATAAGGTTTTCAATGTTTAAAGGGTTTTGGCCGGGTATCCTTTGAGTGATTCCGGTAAGTTGGTTATTTGCTATGCTTCTAATTGATCGTTGCTGTAATTGCTATCACTTATATGTTTATAGATTGTTTTGCAGTTGTGCAAGAAAATATGAGTTTCTTAAGACTGGTGAAGTTTTCATTATCCTCTGAAGAAGTTGTCTACTTGGCCAAACAACGTAGCCAACAAGCTGTAGGGGCCCCCAAAGAGGCCTCGGGGAAAAGCTCTAAAGTCTCCTCGGTTTCCAAGAAGCCAGCCTCTTACTCAAGGCTAATGACGAGAGGAAAAGCTACAGGGATAGTGATTAAGGAGGTTCCATTGGAGCAGCCCAAAGAGGTAAAAATCAGAGCCCTTACTCATAGCAGTAAGGGTAAAGGAAAAAGGGTGGCTCCGGGAAAACCCGAGGAGGTGGTCAGTTCTGATTCTGAGGAGGAGGTAGGGGAATGTCTTAAAAGAAAGAAAAAGATGACTGGGTTAGCCACACAAACAGTCGTGGAGAGCTTGAGTAAGATGGCCACGGTAATAGCACGAGAGAAATAACCCGAAGTGGACTTATTTGCTACTTCCCTGGCCAATCTTCACCTAGATACTCCTGTGCAGGAAGTGGCTTCCTCTCTGATCAGGAGTTATTTGGGTGTTGGATTTTCTCTGTAAGGCTCGACATTTTCAAGGCTTCTTCATTCTTTTTACATTAGTTCGGAGGAGCATTCCCGCCATTATGATAAGAGTACCTCACTTCTCAGGAACCAAGCTATCAGGGGCGCCCAACAGGTATATTTATGTAGTGGTGCAGAGGTTTTCTTTTCTTTCCCTTCTTTTTTTCTCCTCTTATATCATGTTTATGTTGTTTGTACAACTATACGGTACTTTATACAAGCAAGAGTTTCGAGCTCAGTCCGTTCAGGAGGAGGTCAACAGGCTCGCAGAGGAAAACAACCGGATGAAGAAAGAAGTTGGGAGTCTCAAGGATGACTTCGATAAGGCTATGTTGTAGCTCCACCTGGCTTAGGGTGTTAGTGCAACCCTCGAGGCTAAAAAGACTTATTTTCAAGAATTGAATGCCAAAATGAGATAGGAAATCCTCATGGTCAAGAAGGAGCTATCCGAGAAAGAGTCTCAGAAGGAAGACGCGATCAAGCGCGCAATAGAATATTTTTAGGGCTCTGAGGAATATGCCCAGGAGTTGACTCTTCAGGCTGCAGACTTTTATTCGAATGGGTGGTATGCTTTCTTAGGCATGGCCCGGAAGGAATTCCTTGATCAAGACTTTGCTTCTTTTAAAGTAGTGGGAGGGGACTCGGCAAGTCACCTAGGAGGGGATGCCATTGGTCAGGATAAGACAACTTCCCAGCACTCCTCTCAATGTGGTAACAGGTGGTGATCTCGAGGAAGTTCCTGACTCTGTAAAAGAGACAGGGAGGAGGCCGGAAGTTCCTGGTGGATCCAAAGAGGAGGCGGGTCCCTCTAAGCTCGTTGCTGAGAGCACTGAGGATCAACTTAACTCTGCTGCTGGGGGGAAAGCCTGACTGGCCTTCCTTATACCTTTGAACCAAATGCTTTTGATCAATGCCTAACATCTTTAAGGCATTAGATTTAGTAATAGTGTGAAACAATCTGACTGTTATGCTTGATCTTTTAGCTTCATTCGTAATGTTTGAACAATATACTTTACTCGTATTTTGTTATTTATTTTATTTTATGGTTATTAGTACTATTATTTATTTATTTTTTGACTGGAACCTTTTTCCCAGTTTATGGGGGAGGCATGTGCCTGATATATGTTTGAATGGTTTTTCCCACTTTACGGAGAAGGCATGTGCCAGATATGTGTTTGAATGGTTTTTCCTACTTTACGGGGAAGGCATGTGCTAGATATGTGTTTGAATGGTTCCTGCATAGGTTCTCCCTAGAGAGATATGGTTCGGTTGTGTTCACCTTTTTCTTTAAGCATAAGTGGGTCGAATGCATTATGTGATAGGGCATTTCATCTTTGGAAGTGTTCCCTCTATTGAGGAAAAATGATAAACAGTGACATTAGATGTCTTCCCTTCCTCTCCACTCTTCTTTCTCTTTTTTTTAGGAAGGGCTGTTCTGGGGGGAATGCTCCCCTGAGGTATTCCTGCCGGGGATAATTACAACCAGCCTTTCAAAACACCTTCAGCTCTAAGAGTGGAGCTATTTGAATTTTCTCACGAATAGGGCATATGGAATAGACATAATAATCAATGTTAAATGAAATTACCATGCCTGTTTGGATAAAAGAGATAGCAGATAAATAGATCTACATCCGGGAATTATGATTTCCATTAATTGAAGATGAAATATAAAATATCATGAGGGATTGATAAAGTAAATCAGGGTGTTCCTTGCAATACTTCAAAAAATGAAAAACCCCAGTGGGCTAATCTTATACAAAAGAGGATGGGTAGTCTAAAGGGACTGGTGATCCTCATCATTGGTAGTACTTCTTGAAGTGTTGAGAATTCCATGCATGAGGGAGTAAATTCCCATTCGCATCAACCAAGTGGTATGTGCCTTGTCTGACCATCTTCATTATTTTATATGGACCATCCCAAATAGGGGACAATTTTCCTTGTCCTTCTTTCCTGCATGTAGCACTCAAATGCTGGAGCACCCAATCTCCTACCTTCAAAGGCCTAGGCTTGATTCTGGCGTCGAAGTAACTAGATGCTCTCCTCTGTTAAGCTGCAATCCTGATCGAGGCTTCCTCCCTCAGTCCTTCTAGTAGGTTTAGGTTAATCTTTAACTCCTCTTCATTTTTGGCCAAATCACAGCATTGTACCTTTTGCGTTAGCATTCCAATTTTCACAGGGATTACAGCTTCGGTGCCATATGTCAAAGAGAAAGGGGTTTCTCCTATGGGGATTCTTGGAGTGGTTCTATAAGCCCACAAGGTGCTGGGTAACTCTTCTGCCCAATTGCTCTTGATGTCTTCCACTCATTTCTTTAAGCCTTTTAAGATTGACTGGTTTGAGACTTCAGCTTGCCCATTAGTCTGGGGATGTGAGATAGAGCTGAACCGATGGTCAATTTTTAGCCCTTCAGTGAATTGTTTGAATTTGTCATAATCGAATTACTTACCGTTGTCTGATATGAGTATCCTAGGTATCCCAAACCTGTAAATGATGCTCCTCCAAATGAAGTTGATGGCCTTTTGAGCGGTAATTATGGCTAAAGCTTCAGCCTCGATCCATTTGGTGAAATAGTCTACTACCAGGATGATGAAATGCCTCTATCTGGACGCCATGGGGAAAGGACCTAGGATGTCTATTCCCTATTGTGCAAAAGGCCATAGGACAGGAATGGGGCTCTGGGGATTTACTGGAATGTGGATGGAATTGGTGAATCTCTGGTAGGTATCATATTTTTGCACAAATTTGGAGGCATCTCTGGTGATTATGGGCCAGAAATATCCATGCCGGATAATTTTGTTGGCCAAAGCTCTTCTGCCGATGTGAGTGCCATATACTCCCTGATGTACTTCTTTTAAAACGTAACCTACTTCCTATGGGGATAAGCACTGAAGTAGTGGCATATGGTAGCCTCTCTTATAAAGTTTGCCATCTTGGATGACAAATTTAGATGCTCTAAGGGAGAGTTTAAGGGCTTCTTTCCTATCGAATGGTAATTCTTCATCTTCCAAAGACTTCATTATTGGATCCATCCAACAAGATGTACCCTGGATGGTATGGATCTGAATAGAGCAGACTTCCTTGGCTTTAGATATGCTAGGTGTAGGCAGTACTTCCACACAGGTGTCACCGGACAGGTATTCCCCTGTGGTTGTGGCTATTTTGCTAAGTGAGTCTGCTTGAGAATTATCCTCTCAGGGGATTTGCACAATCCATACAGAAATTTGTTTCTGCTTGAATCTTTCTAGGATTTCCTTAACCCGCTGCAAGTATAGAGCCATAACTTCGTCTTTTGCTTCGAATGCCCCTGTGATCTGATTTACCATAAGCTGGGAATCACTGTGCACCTATAAGTCTAAAACTCCGATGGCTTTAGCCAAGCCGAGGCCGCTGATAATGGCCTCATATTTTGATGTGTTGTTTGATACAGGAAAAATAAATTTAAGTGCATATTTAACCAAAAAACCTGCTGGTCCTTTCAAGACTACACCTGCCCCTCCTCATGCCGAGCAAGCTGAACCATCTACGTATAGGTCCCATTCATAGGCATCTCCTGTGGTGGAGCTCATTGGGGAGTTTGAGAGCTTTTTCTTTTGATCTTCATCTCCATCTTTTTTGTCAACCTCATTAAAACTGCATTCTGCGATGAAATTTGCTAAGGCTTGTACCTTGATAGCCCTTCGAGGTTCGTACTTAAGTCCATAGCCTCCTATCTCAACGGACTATATTGTCATCCTTCCTGCTGTGGAAGGTTGGTGTAGAGCTTGCCTAAGAGGAATGTCTGTCCTGACAATACCCTGGTGCCTGAGAAGGTATATGGAAAACTTCCTCATAACCATTAATAGAGAAAATGCTAGCTTTTCCATAGGAGAATACCTGAGTTCAAAACCCCGTAAGACTCTGCTCACATAGTACATAGGTTTTTGAATCTTGTTCTCCTCCCTAACTAAAACAGTGCTGAGTGCACAGTCAGAAGCTGACAGATAAATATATAGATTTTCTCCTGCAATGGGATGACTGAGGACCTGAGGAGATTGAAGGTATTCCTTTATGTTAGTAAAAGCTTTCTCACATCCTTCGGTCTAGTTAAAAGCAGGGACTTTCCATAGCTTTTTGAAGAAAGGAAAATATCTCTTTGCAGACTTAGAAATGAATCTATGCAAGGCCACTATTCTTCCCGTCAGCCTCTGAACATCTTTAATGCCAGCAGGGGATGGCATATCCAGAATGGCTCAGACTTTTCCAGGATTAGGCTTGATTCCTTTACTGCTCACCATATACCCCAGGAATTTTCCCCCTCTTATGAAGAATGAACACTTCTTCGGATTTAACTTCATCCTATACTAACTTAGTACCCTAAAAATTTCTCACAGGTCTTCTAGATGCTGCTCAAATATTTCTCTTCATAATCATGTCGTCTACATATGCTTCAAGGTTTCTCCCCAGCTGAGCTTTGAAAATCTTATTGACTAAGCACTAATATATGGCTCCAGTATTCTTTAAGCCGAAGGACATGGCCTTATAGCAATAGATCCCCTTTTTGGTAATGAAGGCAATTTTCTCTTCATCTTCTAGATCCATTTGAATTTGGTGGTAACCTGACAGGGCAACTAGGGAAGTCAAGTATTCGGAACCTACTGTAGCATCCACCAATTTATCAATAGAGGGTAGGGGAAAATAATCCTTAGGGCAGGCCTTGTTCGAATCCGTGAAATCCATACAAAGTCTCCATTTCCTGCTCTGCTTCTTTACTAACACCATATTTGCTAGCCAAGTGGGATAATCGACCTCTCTCACGAAGTTGGCCTCTATCAACTTGTCCACCTCTTGGTCTATGGCCTCTTACCTCTAAGGGGGAAAGAATCTTTTCTTTTGTTGGACAAGTCAGGTATCTAACCCCACGTTGAGCTTGTGGGTCATTACACTAGGAGGTATACCCGGGAGCTCTGAAGGGCTGAAAGCGAAGTCTGCAATGTGTTCTTCAAGGAATTTCCTGATAAGGGATTTTTGTTCTCCTATCAAGAGGGCATTCGTATAAGTGCATCTATCAGGGTGACCAGGAGAAATTAGCACTGACTCTAATTCTCCAATGGGTTCCGTTCTTCGCTCTAGTTCATTATATCCAATTTCTATGGACTCCGCTGTGAAGATCTCTTCCGCATTTACCAATCCTAAAGAAATAGAGTGATAGTATTTAGCTTCTGATGATGCACCCAAAATCCTACATCGGTTAGGAGACAAGGGGCTTGGGTCTTTATAAGCTCAAGTCTCCCCTCTCCCCCGTGAGGCACCTTTTCCTAGGACAAAGCCGTGCGGTCTGTGGAGTCCCCCAAGCCAAAGCGGACAATACCTCACGCGTGGGCCTACCATGTGCCGAATTTAGGCCGTATCATCAGTGGTGCCGTCTATGGGAATGAGGCCGTGTCCTCTACCCAAGCCCCTCGCCTGGGGGGCTTTTGATGATGCACCCAAAATCCCATTGGGTCCTTATAAGCTCAAGTCTCCCCTCTCCCCCGTGAGGTGCCTTTTCCTAGGACAAAGCCGTGCGGTCTGTGGGGTCCTCCAAGCCAAAGCGGACAATACCTCACGCGTGGGCCTACCATGTGCCGAATTTGGGACGTATCATCAGCTTCAAATTATCTTCCTTGGACTATGATCGGGCCATCATCAGAAGGCATTTTCATACACAAATATCTGATACAAGTGATCGCACAGAACTCATAAAGTATTGGCCTTCCTATAATTGCGTTGTAAGCAGTCGATACTTCAGCAACAATGAATTCAGCCATCATGGTTCTCCCCCTTGTGACTTAGCCTCTGCAATCGATTTCTCCTAAAGTGATAGGGAGAAAATTTTTTCCCTCCACCTGAATGGGAATATCTCCCAACCCTTTCAGCTTAGAGTACACCGGTACTAGGCGGTCTTTGTGAATGCTCATCTTCTGCAGAACATGAAAGGGAAAAAGATTGACCGAGCTCCCATCGTCCACCAAGACCCTTTCCACTTTGAAATTGTTAACTATAGCCATTATAACCATGGCATATGTGTGAGGGACTACCACCCCCGTTCCATCTTCAGGGCCAAAAGTGATCTAGCATGTATAAAGGGGGTCTACCTTTCTCGTTCCAAGCTTTCCCTGCCCGAGGCTGATTCTATATCATTGAGTGTGTTGGTTTTCCCCTGTAATATTGTGAATTATTCCTCCAGACCCTGTATTTGCATGGAGCATAAGTTGTTTGTGTCTCGAGGGCTTAGAAGGGGTCAGCCCCTTCAACTCGTAAGGGCTTAAAAGACCTGTCGTCCTTCCTCACAAAGCTTCTCAAGTGGCCTTCTTTTATGAGTCTCTCAATCTCCAGCATTAACTGATGGCATTCATTGGTATTATGCCCTATAAATCGGTGAAAATGATAATATCTGCTTTGGTCCCGATTTTTAGGATTTGAGGGCATGTCTTTTGGCCACCTAACATATTCTTTGTCTTTGATTGCCATCAGAACCTCCTGATGGGTTGTGCTGAGAGGAGTCAGGTTTTCCTCCCTAGGGGGAGTGAGGGGTCTCTTAGAGGACCTCATTAGGGGCCTTGGATGAGGCGGATTATAAATTCTTCTAGCCCTCTTGGGAGCGGGTATAAAATTTTACTATTGTTTCAAACTTCAGGACATGGTCCTTAGGGCTCGTTGACCCATCATAGGTGGGCATTGTTGGTAATTTGAATCTGAAGGGAATGGGCTCTTTCTGAATTTTCTTTGAGAAGGGTGAATGCAAGTTGACTATTTGGCTGGATAGTTTACTTTTATCTGCCTTCTGTTCCCTCCACTCAAAGAACTCTTTGAAGTCCCTTTCCAATATGCTAGAATGAGATTGAGAGTGGGTGATGATTTTTTCTTTTCTGGTTCGGTGCGCAGCCAATTCAACAAGGGATTTTAAAGTGAGCCTCTCCCTGTTTTCTTCTGAATTCCCCTGGCTACGGGGGTGAGGCCGTTTCCCACTCTATCCCCTTGACACTTAGGGTTCTATGTCCTTGCTAACGTGCATTTGTTTCCTTCCCATAGGCTCTATAGGCCTGGGTCGCAAGTCACTTAATTCAGGATGATAACAGTCCACATCTCGGGGAGGGCGTGAATGTGACAGAACCCTGTGATTAGTTTCGTCAATTTCCTCATCTCCAAGCAAAGGCAACCTCCTTCTCACTGGATGGGGTGTGGGGACATAAGGTTCCTTAGCTCTCGCTTTTCCTTTTTCCTGCATTCTCCGCACATCCGTAATGCGATCTACTTTGTCCATCAGGTCTTTCAAGAATCCAGCATCCACTTCTACAAGGTGGGGGGCTCTGGGACTTGAGCCCAAAGCTCTCCTTATCCCCCTACTTCCTTATGCTTCTTCCTTCTCCTGGCAGAGGTGTTAGACTCAGCCATATTTCTGGATCAAACTAGCAGAGTAGCGAACCACACTTGCACTATGTGACTCATTCCTACCGCCAATCTTCTGAAACAACACAATATATGGGCTGACTACCAAATCGAAATAGATTTATTTCCCACAGACGGTGCACCATTTGATGGTGGGTGATGATCCTCTCAGCTCTAGTTAGGCAACTGACCTGTAAGAACTAAAAACATAAGGTGACTGGGCCCAAAATGTCCCAAGGCCCCTCCGACGCCCAAGTTAGTAAAATTCCTAAGAGGATGGAGCTATGAGCTAGAGGAAACATGCAAGAGATCGTAAGTGAAAGGGAGATGAAGCTATCTCTGATGAATATGAGCTTCTAGAAAAAATAGGGTTTCCAGTATAGAGAATGAGGAGAAAAGATAGAATCCAGAATATGAAGTAGAGAGAAGATATTGTTGTTATAAGAAAAGATAAGAAGAGAGCTTACTATTATGGCTACCAAACTTAAATCATTAGTATTGTACTTGGAGAAGAGAATGGAGGCCACCTACCTCTGAGACAACAGTGGCTTTGGTAGGGATCTCGAGTATTGTGTAACCAGCGTGTTGGTGGCGTCAGATTGATGGTGACAGATGACCGCCACATTTAATACACTGCAATGGGTAGGAGCAAGTTATGAGTTTCCTGAGGGGAATTCCTTAGATACCCTAGGCTCAATTAGCTGTGAGGTAAAAACCCGAGTGAAATGGTTGATGAATCACTTGATTATGAAGGGTCCTACAAGAGGGGGAGCAGGTCAACTCTTCCATATGGCGTTCCCGGATTGGTCGAGTATTATTTGTATCATCACTAACCTAAAGCTGTATTGTAAATACCACCAAGTTATCGGACATGACACTGACTAATGCACCAGACTCAAACATGAAATCCAAGATTTTATTGACTTTGGTAAAATAGTAGACCCTGAAACCAAAAAACTAAATACCCAAACAAACCCTTTACCAAACTACCAAAATGTCCCACCCCCAAATTAACAAGTCCTGATGATTGGTACTGGTTTAACAGAAGAATAAGTGTTAAATTGCATCATTGACCTTGAACCTACCCAACCCAAAGCTAGCTAAGATAGGGGTCTTTTTATGAACACGTTGGACATTTGGTCTTATGATGATGAGGGAACTAAAGGAGGGATTGATGTATGGGAGGTTGAAAAGCAATGGGAGGTTAAACAGGTGGTGTCAGCTGAATAGGAAAAGGGGAAGAAAAAGGAAAGGCCAGTTAAAAAAGAAGAATCTAAATATGAGGAAGAGGAAGAACCAAAAAAGAACCACCAAAGAAGACTGTATTCAGTATTTGTGATGCAGTCTAAGATCCATAGGGATGCTATGGTCCAGGTCTTAAATGAGAGAAAGGTTTCAACCAACATAACCCGGGAACAGTTGGTAAGCTCTTTGATGCAAAGACCTGAAGGGGCTATTGTCTTTACAGATGAAGATTTGCCATTGGAAGGAAGGGACCACTATAGAGCTTTATTCATAAAAGCTGAAATAAAGGGAAAGATGATATGTTGTGTGATGGTTGATAATGGGTTGGCCATAAAATGTGTGCCCCTTGAAGATAATGTCAAGGCTTGGCTTGACTGCTGCTGATTTATAGCCCACTAATGTGATTATTAAGGTAAACAATAATATTAAGAGATCAGTGGAGGGCACGTTCAGGGCATTAGTTAAGACTAGGCCTATTAAAGCTTGGGCTACTATATAAGTGATTGACATTCCAATCACTTTTGTAGTATTATTGAGGATGCCATGGTTCCATCCCTTAGGAAAAGTTCATTCCACTGTTGACTAAAAGATCAAGTTTTCACACGAGGGGAAGATAATCACTATTATTGCTGAAACTGAGGTAGCCATTGCAGCATTGAAGTTAGCTCCTAAAGAGATCTCTTTAAATCCAGGCTTAGAAGTGTGCATGATTTATGAAGATTCTATAGGAGAAGGTTTTGAACATGATGAAAGAAATGAACTTCCTACCAGGGCTAGGACTAGGGAGAAATCAGACTGGACCACTAGAGTTTGTGGAAGCTAAGATATAGATTCTGAAGCATGGGTTTGGTTATCGTGGAGAGAAGGATGGACTGGATAGTGAGGAGGAATGGACACTCTAGAAAAATTTATGCGGGAGGGGAATTACCATCCCTATAAGGGTAAACCAGAACTTCTATTTCTTAAAGGAAGGAAGGTCCCTAGGTTTGAGATATTTATTGATTATCTGACTGAGAAGAGTACGAATGGACAAGAAGTACTAGAAGAATTAATAATAGAGGAGGAAGATGCTGCTGCTGTAAAGATTGCCACTGGAAAGAGGGATGTTGAAAGGAAAGCTGAGGATGCTGTTACCAAAAAGGACACCAAAGGAAAAGGGGTTGCTACAGAGGGAAATGAGACTGTTGTTGGAGATGCTGGTCAGGGTGAGGTTGTGGCTGTGGACTTAGGGATCTTCGTCCCAAATTCCTTTATTGATACCTTTTATGATGATTTTGATGTTTCATTAGCTGAATTGTTTGAAACTGATGATTTGTTTTTTTTTCTAAAGTGAATGAAATGAATTTTGCTTTTGCTTACTTATGTGACGTCTTTCCTAATGGTTATTCTTATTGTGATAATCATTTCATGCATATATTTGACACTAATTCTGGGCAAATTGAAATATTTAAACTAGGCACAATTGAGAATCCTAAAAATATATTAATTGCTTTTGATCTTACACCTAATGAGAGTGAAAAAATGAAAGAAATATTAATAAAAAGATAAAAAGTATTTGCTTAGGGTTATGAGGATATGCCGGAGATAGATCATGAGATTGTAGAGCATAAGATCCCTACATACCCTCATATCATGCTAATCACACAGAAAAGGAAAAGGTTGAGACCGGAATGGGCACTTTTGATTAAAGAAGAAGTTGAAAAGTAGTGGAAAGTAAAGTTCTTAGAAGTGATCGATTACACAAAATGGCTTGCTAACATAGTTTTGGTACCAAAGAAGGATGGAAGGTTGAGGATATGTGTTGATTATTGGGACTTGAATGGCTTGCCTAAAAGATGATTTCCCGTTGCCTCATATAGATATATTAGTAGACAGTGCAACTTTAGGTGTAATATATTCGTTCATGTATGGGTTCTCAGGGTATAACCAGATTATGATGGCTGAGGCAAACAAATTGAAAACCTCATTTATAATAGAATAGGGAATGTATTACTATTTAGTGATGTCGTTCGCATTAAAAAATACCAGAGTAACATACCAAAGGATGGCTACTATACTGTTGTATGATATGATCCATAAGGAGATTGGGGTATACGTGGATGGTATGATGGTTAAGTTTCCAACTAGAGAAGGACATTTCGAAGCCTTAGACAAGTTTCTAAATAGAGCTAAAAGGTATAATTTAAGGTTAAACCCGAAGAAATGTGTATTTGGTGTAGCTTCAGGTAAGTTATTGGGTCACATAGTCAACAAGAGAGGGATAGAGGTTGATCCAGACAAAGTGAAAGCTATGAGTGAGATGTCGGCACTGAGAAAAAAAAGAGGTAAGAGGGTTTATAGGGCATTTGTAGTACATCAGCTGGTTTATAGCTAAGTTAACCACTATATGTGAACCAATATTCAAGCTACTCAAAAAGAATCAGCTAGTGGTTTGGGATGACAGATGTCAGCAGACCTTTGAGACTATCAAGAAGTATTTTGTCACGACCCGAACCCAAGGCACGTGACCGGCACTAGGGAATGGGAAAGCCATATGCTTCCAAAACCCGTAGTAAGCCTTAACTAAAAATTTTAAGAAAATTTCGGCAGAGTTTCCCCTAAAAATATAGTAACTTAAAACCTGTAAAGTCAAAATACACTTCCAAAATATCTCAACCAACACTACTCCATTTATAACAACTATCCATCACATAATCCAGCAATTAAATCCCAATATTACAAACCATAATACAATCTAAATAAAATCCACAACTTACAATCTTGTAATAATAGATATTAATATAGTCTTTAAAACAACAATTTCTTCAATACTACTGCGGTGTTCTAGAATAGCTACATTACACATAATAATAACATTATAACAACCTACATAAAATAGCCGGTGAAGAATGAATTCGGCGTAGGGGAGAGAAGCTAATAGAAGACTCCCAAGATCCTAGAAAAATAATTGAGGGGAGTCAGACCTCACTGAGTGAATTAATATTATAAAGTACATGTTGATTTGAAATCCTTTGTTATAAACATAAAATAGATAAATAGGTAAATAAATAAATGAAAAAATTTCTTTATATGATATATACTCAAAATTCATAAAATACTTTAAATAAAATGCTCCATTTAAAAGTCATATAAATCAATAATCTTTAGTGGAAATTATGGTAGAACCCTAAACCTCAATTCTACAATCGATGTCTTGAGAGAACAAGCCCAACCGAGTTATATCACGACTCCGGCCCGAGAGAACAAGCTCCACCGAGCCCTATCCATATACTGCCCGAGAAAACAAGCTCCACCGAGCTAAATACACAATACTGCCCGAGAGATCAAGCTCCACCGAGCCAATACATAACTCTGCCCGAGAGACCAAGCTCCACCGAGCCAATACATAATATATATATAAGATTTTACCAGTGCGCACATGGTCCTGATGATACCCATCAGGTAGCATGTTCTACCATTTTCTCCAAAACATTATTTATATCATAAAA
>CATIWO010937686.1:0-15223 GCA_949673435.1 Macaranga tanarius
TTTATTTTCTTTTAGTTTTAATATGAGTAGCTAAATCCTTTTTAGGGTTCTTATTCTGAATTGACCATATGCTTATTATGATTCATACTAGGTTGCTAGATCTATTTCATTGGTTGTTGTTGAACTTAATATCATTTTAGGACTGATCACCCTAGAATTGAATTGATACTATAGGCTTAATCGAGAGATAGGTTCTGTAGGAAATGGCAATGACCTATTAGTTGCTTAGTTAGTTGAGAGATAATTAAGTGATTCAATATTGATTAAAGGTTATGTTTAAAATTAGAATTAAAAGACATTAGGTTAGTGAGAGCCGGTAAACTTAGTGTTGATTAATCTCTAATTAATTATAGATTTATCTGAGAGGAAAATTTATAGTTTTTAAGATCCCTTCAAAATAAATTAGAGCTAGTGTAGACCTAATTATGTAATCAAACCTTTGAAATGGTCTAATTGAGAATAAGAACCCTAGTTTTTGATTTTTATTGAATTCAAATTTTACTTTAGCTTGTTTTGGTTTTAGTTTTAAAAAATCTAAACTCTATTTCGTTATCTAAACAATCAAAGATTGTGAGTATTGTAGTATTCAACCTACAATCCCTGTAGGACGATATCTTTATTTACTACTTGATACGATTCTGTACGCTTGCGGATTAGTACACATCAAGTTTTTGGCACCGTTGCCGGGGATTGGAAAAGGATTGATATTGTAAGAAAATTATGTTGATTGATTTAGACATTATTTTTAATTTTTTTTTAATTATGGTATTACAGGAATTTATGTTGGTTGATGCACATCACACGAAGTGCAAGCAAACAAGGACTTGAGTTGATACCACATGATTTGGAGTTAGAAAAGATAGCTCGTGAAAAGAAGAAACAAATGATCATATCACGGAAATCACCAAGCAAGATGGACGCAAGGGACTTGGAGAATGACCCACCGAGACATCAAGTTCTTCAAAACCCTCAGAATGGCCAGAGAACCATGCGAGATTTTATAAGTCCTAATGTGCAGGGTGATCAGACACCAATTGTAAGGCCAGTGATAGCATCAAATAACTTTAAAATCAAGCCGGCTATGATCCAGATGATCCAGAACTCACCATTCAATGGGCTACCACATGAGGATCCATTTGGTCATATGTCTAGATTCTTGGAGTACTGTTCTACCTTCAAGATGAATGGAGTATAGCCTGATACAATCCGTTTAATCCACTTTCCATTTTCCCTAATGGATAGAGCAAAGAGATAGTTTACAAGTTTGCCACCCAACTCCATCAACACATGGCAAGAGCTTTACACTGCCTTTTTCAAAAAATACTTGCCACCTGCAAAGGTGTTGAGGATCAAAAATGAGATTAACTCTTTCTTTTAAAGAGATGATGAAACATTCTACGAGTATTGGGAAAGATTCAAAGACCTTCAGAAGCAGTGTCCACCTCAATTGATTCCTTCATAGGACTTAGTGAAATCATTCTACAAAGGAGTCAATCATGCAGTTAGAGTTAACATAGATGCAGCAGCTGGAGGTACTATCATGTCAAAGACACCAGAAGATACCTTGGATCTCTTTAAAGAAATGGCAAATACACAAAGTTTGTGGTCTAGTGATAGGACCATTACAAAAAAGGCTAGAGCAATAGAAGTGGACAGCTTAACCATGTTGAATGTAAAGCTTAATGCTCTGATAAAAAGGATGGACAAGGTGAATGTGAATACAGTGTTTACATTATCTTCTTCATATGAACTATGTTAAGGAGGTCATCCTACCATA
The DNA here is from genome assembly GCA_949673435.1 of Macaranga tanarius. Classification (NCBI taxonomy): domain Eukaryota; kingdom Viridiplantae; phylum Streptophyta; class Magnoliopsida; order Malpighiales; family Euphorbiaceae; genus Macaranga; species Macaranga tanarius. The sequence continues at coordinate 1,778 of CATIWO010937686.1, forward strand.
GAATGTCAAATGATGCAAGGAATGTCTACTACAGAGGGAGTCAACTATGTGGGCAACTTCAAAAGACCTCCAAACTAAGTTTATGGAAACACCTACAATCCAAATTGGAGGAACCATCCAAATCTCTCTTGGAGAAATCAAGGAAACAACCAGTGGAGACCATAAACACCACCAGGATTTGGAGGAAAGAATATGTAGCAACCTCAACCCCAATTTCAATAAGATAAAGGTTCATCCTCAGGAACTTCAATTGAGAGCAAGATGGAGAAATTCATGGATGTGATATCATCAAAGATGAGCTAGCAAGATGAAGCTCAAAAGAGGATGGAGTAAATGATCTAAAATCGCTCTTCTTCTATTCACAATCTAGAAGTGCAAATGGGGCAGCTAGCAAATTTCTTAACAATAAGGAATCAAGGTGCATTACCGAGCAATACGGAGAAGAATCCTAAAGAGCAAGTAAAAGCTATCACCTTGAGAAGCGGTATAAAAATTCAAACCCCTAAAGAAATAATGGAGTATGAAGAAAAAAGAATACAGGAGAGAAAGAACATGATAATGAAAGGGTCGAGACACCAAAAGAACTAGAAGTGAATGAGGGGAACAAAGAAAAAGCAAAGCCACCACCAATTCAACCATATGAACCTCCAGTGCCATATCCGCAAAGGTTGAAGAAAAAGGAGCATGACCAACAGTTTGTAAAGTTTTTAGAAAGATTCAAGACACTCCACATCAACATGCCTTTTGTGGAATGTCTAGCTCAGATGACAAAGTATGCAAAGTTATTGAAGGAGCTGATTTCCAATAAGAAGAAGTTGTAGAAATTTGAGATAGTGACACTCACAAAGGAGTGTAGTTCCATCATCTCAAATAAACTTCCTTTAAAAAGGAAGCAACCAGGAAGTCTTACTATTCCATGTTCTGTTGGGAATTCATCATTTCAAAAAAAATTTTATGATTCAAGTGCTTCTATTAATCTTATGCCCTTATCTATTTACAGAAAATTAGGATGTGGAGAAGCAAGACTAATAAACATGCAATTACAACTGACAGATAGGACAGTGAAGGAACCAGAAGGAATAGTGGAAGATGTGCTAGTAAGGGCTGAAAAATTCATTTTTCTAGTAGACTTTATCGTTCTTGACTTTGAAGAAGATGAAGATATTCCATTAATCCTTGGTATGCCTTTTATTTACATTGCCAAGGTAATCATTGATGTTTATAATGAAACTTTAACTCTAAGAGTAGGTGAGGAAAGTTGTAAGTTCAACATCTATCAAGGTATAAAATATTCTTCAGAAAATGATTTATGATTTAGAGTTGATGTTTTGGATGAATGTGTGATTGAAGTTCAATGAAGGAGGTTAGCAAAGTGTGGTGAATTGGAGTATATTGAGAAGTGTATGCAGGTACAAACCCCCCAGGATGAAGATTACCTTAAACAACAAACTCATTTTTCCCAAATTCAATTACCAAATACAGAACCTACACCACCATCAAGCATAAGACCACCAAATATAGAGTTGAAGCCTTTACCTTAACATTTGAGGTATACTTTTCTTGGAGAAAACAAAACTCTACCTGTGATTGTATCTTCTAAACTCACCCAAGACCAAGAGGACTTGCTTATAAGGATGCTTAAAAGGAGAATAAGAGCAATTGGCTAGTAAATCTCAAACATAAGAGGGATAAGTTCATCTTATTGCATGCACAAGATTCTGATGGAAGATAGATTCAAACCAACCATTGAAAGGCAAAGGAGACTCAATCCAAACATATAAGAAGTGGTGAAGAAAGAGGTGGTCAAGCTACTAGATGCGGGTATTATTTACCCCATCTCGGACAGTTCATGGGTAAGTCCTATCCAGTGTGTACCAAAGAAAGGTGGAATGACTGTGGTGGAAAATGAAGAAAGGAAACAGATCTCTACAAGAGTAGTGACTGGATAGAGAGTGTGCATTGACTATACGAAGTTGAATTCAGCTACTAGAAAGGATCACTTTCCACTACCATTCATTAATTAGATATTGGAGAGGATAGCAAGACATGCCTTTTACTGTTTCTTAGATGGTTATTCAGGCTACAATTAGATAGCAATTGCTCCAGAAGATCAAGAGAAAATAACATTCACATGTCCCTACGGCACATTTATTTATAGAAGGATGCCATTTGGATTGTGCAATACTCCAGCAACCTTCCAAAGGTGCTTGATGGCCATATTCTCAGACTTAGTATAAGAAATTATGGATATATTCATGGATGACTTATCAGTCTATGGAAGTTCATTTGAAGGATGTTTGAAAAATTTGGAGTAAGTTCTTACAAGATGTGAAAAAATAAATTTGGTGCTAAATTGGGAAAAGTATCATTTCATGGTGGAGGAAGGAATCATCCTTGGGCATAAAATTTCAGCACAAGGTATTGAAGTAGACAAAGCAAAGGTGAAGACTATTGAAAATCTTCAATACCCGATGAATGTCAAAGGAATTTGAAGTTTCTTAGGCCATGCAGGATTCTACCAGCGGTTTATTCAGGATTTTTCAAAAATCTCCAAACCTCTTTGTAAATTGCTTGAGAAAGATGCTTTGTTTGACTTTACTAATGATTGTAAATTGGCTTTTGATAGGTTGAAAGAAGCATTGATATCAGCCCCTATAGTTGTATCACCTAACTGGAACCTACCATTCGAATTGATGTGTGATGCAAGTGATCATGCCATAGGAGCTGTATTAGGTCAAAGAAAGGAGAATAAACTTCATATCATTTATTATGCAAGTCGAACCTTGAATGATGCACAACTCAACTATTCCACAACCGAGAAAGAGATGCTAGCAGTAATTTTTACTTTTGATAAATTTCGTTCTTACTTACTTGGTTCTAAAGTTGTTGTGTATACAGATCATGCAGCATTAAAGTACATTTTGACCAAGAATGATTCAAAGCCAAGGCTCATACGATGGGTGCTGCTTTTACAAGAGTTCGACATTGAAATTAAAGACAAGAAAGGATCAGAGAATGTAGTAGCTGATCATCTCTCAAGACTGGAGCTGGAGCAAAACGATAATGAAGAGGAAGAGCCCATCCAAGAACTATTTCCATATGAGATATTATTAGCAATCTAAAGTTTAAATGCACCATGGTTTGCTGATATTGCTAACTTTGTGTCAAATGGGAAATTTTCGAAAGAATTAAACAGCCAACAGAGGAAGAAGCTCATTCATGATTCTTGGAAGAGATCTTGGTATATGCTGGATTGGAGCATAATACGATGGATATGCTCCAATTGACAATCCCAATCTTGAATTATCTGAGGGCAAAATCAATGGTGGAGTGAATGGTTCAGAACTTCCAATAAGCGGCTGAGTAGAGTTCTCCCCTTGAATAATTGGTGGAATTGTATGTGTAGGTGCCGTTGAAGTGGTGGATGATATTCCTTGCGAAAGCGAAGGCTCCGAAACATTTTCCATATGTCAGAGCGTTGCTTTCAAGAATCAATGAAAGAGCTAAAATTGGAAAAAATAAAGTGTCCCACAGACGGCGCCAATTGATGAATATGCAACCTCCTCTAGACCTACAAGCATAAGAGAAAACTAAGATGAGTTTGAGATCCTTGATCCACAGGTTTTCCGATGCTCAAGTCAGAGAAAATCTATTCAAGTTAAGTTGTTTAAGAGAAAATATGTGCTTATATAGACATAAGAGAGACATACTTAATCCAATTTGAATTAGTATCTTGAGTCCTTTTCCCTTATCAATTGAGTTTTTATTCCCAAGTAAAACACTAATTATATATCCTTTATGGGATGTGATTGTACTTGGGCTTGGGCTTGGGCTTGGGCCAATAAAGATCTTATTTTTTTAGGACTATTATTTATTAAAAAAAATAAATATGATCACCAAAATAGTAAAAATTAAAAAATTCATATACCAATTGTGCAATTTTTCATTTATTTTATATGAGATTCACTTATAAGTTTTTTTTTTTTTTTTTTTTTTTTGAAAGCAAGATTCACTTATAAGTTAATTGGTGATAAAAATGAATAAAAAATGAGTAATTATGTGGAAAAAATATAAATTCGCAATAGCCATATTGACCATGGTATTAGGAGCTCTTAAAACTTATTCTCTTAAATGTTTGATATAATAAAATAAAATAAAAATTTATATGTATGTACACTCAATTTTCTTTAGCATGACTAATTTATATTCTTTTATACAAAAATAATAATTTAAAGGATAAATATATCTTTTACAAAAAATATATCATGTAATCTATTATTATTTTAAATATATATCTATTTTATTGATTATTTAAATAAATATAATTGAATGGCTAAAATTTAAGAAATTAAAAAAAAAAAAATTTCATTTGATAGAGTTCATAATTTGATCAATGGTCTAGAGGTCAGCGTAAAACGTGTCCAACTTAAGAGCAATGTTAGAAAAGATTTTGACTCAGTGGAAGGCTAATTTATTAATAATTTTTTCAAGAATGTCATAAAATAAAAAAAAATAATTTATGACATTCTGAGTTTGTAGTATTAATATTTATTTTTTTATTTTGAAAATGATATTTTATTATTTTATTATTAATATATTTAAAATGTTTAACTATTTTTATAAAAAACTATCTTTTATTATTTTACGTATTAAGATTATGAAATTATTTAAACTACCTTTTTAAGAAAATGAAAAAAAAAATTGAGAAGAAAAAAAGGCTAAAGAATGATAACGACTGAAATGCGAAGACAATCTTTCCTACCTTCACGTCTCCAAATGAGAATGTCACAAATTTTCAAGTTTTGTACTGATTTATGGAAATTTTTACATCAATGTCTCAAGTTTTATTGTTTTCAAACACTTGACTTTTAAGCAATGTTGACAACAAGCATGACAATTTTAGTTGATTATTAAAAAGAATAATAATCAATGCCTGTAATTACGGCCAACAAGTCTAATTATTTTCCCCCCTTCTTATTACGTACTATGATTTATATCATTTTTAACTATGCAAGTCTTTACAATTAGATACACTAGTACTTAAGTAATTTTACAGTGCAAACAATTGTATTTATACAACTGAAATTAAAACCGTTTTAAAATTCAATTAACTATAGTCATTGATATATTTAATAGATATTGATATACCAAGATAATCAATAGTTGTAATTAAATAAAAATTGATCTAATAGTTTTTAATTCCATTTGTATAGGTACAAATATTTGCACCGTAGTAAAAGCCTACTTTTTGAATCATTCTACAGTGCAAACATTGTATCTATACAACGGTTGTACCTACTTTTAGACTTTGTTTCTTATCCTTAAAAAATAAAGGAAAAAGGTGAAAATACCTCCATTATTTTTTATCCTAAATGCAAATATTAAATATACTATTAATAATCAGTTATTCTACAGTGCAAATAATTGCATCTATACAACTGAAATTAAGACCGTTAGATTAAAACTTAATTAATTATAACCATTGATATAATTTACAGGTATTGATACACCAAAATAATCAATGGATGTAATTAAATAAAAATTAATCTAACGGTTGTAATTTCATTTATATAGATACAAATGTTTGCACCATAGAAAAAGCTATTAATTTGAGTAAATTATATTTTCTTCCGTGAGATTTGACCTAATTAATACTTACCTCCTTCTTATTCAAAAGCTGCCTCCCTCAACTTTTATTCTATTAAAAGTTAAGGATTTCTGTTAGGGTTCAATAATATTTTCAGTTAAGTGCTATATAAAAAGACTAAAATGTCCTTTCAAATACTAAAAATGTATAATTAACTATAAAAAACTAATAATATGGTTCATTTTTTAGGGTTATTTATATAAAAAAAAATTCATATACTTTAGCGTTTTTTACAATTTAATCATATGCTTTTAATTTTATTTTATGCACAATTATTTTTTTCATATTTGTAATTTCATGCACCGATTGAAAATTCGATATATCCACCAGAAAACTCTGAGTCGATCCATGTAAGCACCATGTCAGAACGTATTATTTTGATTATTTGTAAAATAATACACAAACTTTGATTTTTTTTGCAATTTAATCATGATATATTAATTTTTTGGGAAATTGATGCATGTATATATATATATATATATATATATATATATATATATATATATATATATATATATATATTGTTTAATGTATATTTTTGAATCGATACATGTACAACGATTATTTAAGCAATGAGAGTTCAAAATTAAATTTTTTAATGAAAAAATTATTAATTTTGTTAATTATTATTTTAATGCAATTGTTACATGAAAAATCGATACTTATTTTATTATTTTGAGTTAAATTATTATTTAAAAATAATTTAAGTAGTTTAAATTTTATTTAATTAAAGTAACATTTAATAGTAATTTTTATATTATTTATTGAATTTAAATTTTTATATAATTATAAAATCATAAAATTTTCTAAAATGTTATTAAAATTAATTAAGTTCTAAGATATCAAATGATATTTTTCAAAAGAAAATTTTAACAAATATTAAATATTACTATCTAATATTATTTTAATTAAATAAAATTTAAACTACTAAACTTATTTTCTAAATAATAATTTAACTCAAAATAATAAAATAAGTATCATTTTGCATGTAACAATTGAATTAAAATAATAATTAACAAAATTACTTACAAAATTTAAATTTTGAACTGTTATTGCTTAAATAATCATATAACATGTACCAATTGAAAAATATATATTAAATAAAAATATATGTGTACATGCATTAATTTGCCAAAAAAAAGTTCATGATTAAATTATAAAAAATCAAAGTTTGTGCATTGTTTTGCAAATAATCAAAATGATGTGTTTTAATGTGGCACCTATGTAGATCGACTCAGATTTTTTCAGTGGCCACGTCGACAAGATTTCATCGGATATTCAATCAATGTATGAAATTGCAAAAATCAAAAAGTTTGTGCATAAAATTACTAAAATTAAAAGTATATGATAAAAATTGCAAAAAATGCTAAAGCATATTCTTTTTTTTTTTTTTTTTGTAAATAACCCTTTTTTATGAACCACATCATTAGTAAGTGAGAAATTTATGTATTTAATGTTATTAAATATAAAAAACTAAAAATCATTAGTGTTTTATAGTTAATTATAGTTTTTTTTTTATTGTTTGAAATGATATTTTAATCCTTTTATATACCATTTAATGGAAAAAATGACTTAACTCTAACGAAAGTCTTTAAGTGTTAACAAAATAAAAACTGAATGAGGCAAAAATTCGATTTCGAAACAAGAGGGAAGTATGTGTAAATTAGGTCAAATTTCAGGAAAAAAAAAGTAATTTTCTCTAATATTTTTTAGGGTTCAAATACACCATAAAAGTTATAAAAATTAGTTATATAAGCCGCTTCAAAACGATATCAGTTTCTATTTAATAATACCATTAAAACCTATATATGTGGCAACAGGAACCCTCAAGCAATTGATATATTGGTAGAAAAAAGTACAAATACTCCCTCTAATATTTTAACCTAAGTGCAAATATACCATTAATGTTTAAAATTCACTGTGTCTTTAAATTTGGTATAAATTTATTTCAATTTTGACTATTTTTTGTACAAATATTTAAAATTTAAAAATAGAAGCATGCATATATTTAATTCTTAATTTTTTAATATTTCAAAATACATTTTCTTTACCATAAAATTACTCAAATATCAACATATTTTATATGAGTTTGAAACATAACAAGAAAAAAATTTGTTCATCCAAAATAGAAATGAGAAAATTGTTCTATATATATATATATATATATATATATATATATATATATATATATATATATATATATATATATATATATAATATTAGAAAAACATTTGTTTATTAATAATGTATAAGTATCATATAGATTAATTAAAATAAATTAAAATTTTTCATAAAAATATTAATGATAAATTATAAATCAATTAATTTAATTAACATATTTTATTAAATGTGTTATTTACATATAAAATAAATTATATAGTTATTTGATTTTTTTGATTTCATGTCTTGTTTATTTTAAGGCAAACATTAAATATAATATTTTTTTTAGTTTAATCACATAAAATTTTTATTCACTTTAATTTTTTTTCATTAATTCTTACAAGAGATTTTTATTATTTTAATAAAGATAAATTTCTCACATAACAAATGTATAATAATAACTAGACTTAAAAATTTAAAAATAATAAAGACAATGGATCATTAGACTATTTTAATTTTATTTTCAATATATAATATACTCTAAATTTTTAAATATCTCATTTCTTCAAATATTAGTGGTATATTTGTACTTATGTTAAAACATTAGGAGGTATTTGTCCCTTTTTCCACCAATATATCAATTCCTTATGGGCCCTAACTACCACATGAATAGATTTTAATGGCATTATCAAGTAGAAATTGAAGCCATTTTGAAGAGGCTTATATAACTATTTTTTATAACGTTAAGGGTGTATTTGAACCATAAAAAATATTAATCGTATATTTGTACTTAGAGTAAAATATTAGGTGGTATTTGCACCTTTTCTAAAAAATCAATTTCTAAATGGCAGCCAACTTTGCTTTGAATTCCTTTTTCTTGCAGTTTTTCTTAATCTCTCAGGCCGAGACCTGCACATAGCCCTAATCTCGGCACAATATTATTCATATGACTTTTCATACAATCATGTTTTCTTTTGAGAGAGTTAACTAGGTTATAAGATTTCTGAATCTCTTAAAAAGTTAAATTTAAAATATCTAAATTCAAAAATTTTTAAATTAATCATTTGACATTTCCTTAATTGAACCACCTCAAAAATTATTTTGTCTAGATTTTGTATTTTTAAATTCTTGGAATAAGTATAAAAAAAATACCCTGAGATTTAGTACATTTTCATCTCTAGGTCTATGATTTTTTTCATAACACTTTGATATCTTGTGATATATACCATTAGCAAATCTAAACTAAACTTACTAACACCGTTAACTGCGATGACGTGAATGCTGATGTAGATGCTGACGTGTTGATGTAGATGTCCATGTAAATACTGACGTATTGGCATAGATACCGACGTCAACATCCACGTTGGTATCCACATCATTATAATTAATGATGTTAGTGAGTTTGGTTCAAATTTGTTAATGGTAGATATCACAAGATACTAAAGTGTCATTGAAATAATTATAGGCTTAAAAGTGAAAAAGTGCTGAACCACATGGCACTTTTTTTTACCTATCCCTAAATTTTTCACACACACGCACACACATGCATACACACGCGCGTGCACACACACCCTAAATTATTCACACACACATACACCTTTCTTTTTTCATGTCTTAAGTTGTTTAATATGTCTCTCTGATTAGCTTCTAAGAGTTCAAAACCAAGCTACTTAAAACTGGCCTATTGGATCGTATTGTTGTTTCAAGTAAATTAGTTGCAAAGGTTTATGTAAGGATTTCTTCGAAAGAAAGGAAACGATGGATCCAAGGTTGATATATGGTCATGTGGAGTGATTTTTAACGTTCTGCTTACTGGTTTCATGTCGTTTCAGGCTGAGAATATTCTGAAGATGTTTAGAAAAGTTTGCAGAGTAGAATTTGAGTGTCCAATATGGATTTCTACAAAAGCTAAAAGATTAACTTCTCGACTTTTGGTTGTTGACCTAGAACAAAGAATCACAATTCCAACAGTAGTACGAGTTCCTTGGTTTCAAAAAAGGTTTATAGCACCAATGGCTTTTGCGGTTCAAGAATAAAAAATAGAACAAAAAACAGAGGCAGAAGATGATGAATCTTTATCACCCGCCATCACTAAAGTTTCTTCTCCTAAATTCTTCAATGCTTTTGAGTTCATTTCCTTTATGTCTTTTGGGTTTAATTTATCAAATTTATTCGAGAACAAGAAGAAAATTGGATCAATGTCTACTATTCAATCAATGATTTGAATCATAAACCGAAATGGATATGCTATGTTTTTGACGTTTGAGTAAGATTGCTAAAAGAGAGTGTTGATTGTAAAGAGAGGTATAAAAAAGAAAGGTTATCATACCTTACTATTTTAACTAGTTGAATCCATGTAAGCATTGTTTAATCAGTGTTAACACACGGTCAATTTACCTATATTATAAAAGGAAGATGATAGGTGTCTCGGTCCGAGACAGTCTCGGACCGAGACAATTACCACTTTGGTCCCTCCATTTTACAGGGGGGCAGATTATTTGGGGGATCAAAAAGGTAATTTTTATGTAAAATTACTATTTTGCCCTCAAAAAAATTACTTCCTTTTATATTAGCAGGGGCAAAATGGTAAACATGATTGGTGTCTCGGATCTCGGACCGAGACACCAATCATTTCCGATTATAAAAAGAGCAAAACTCGCAACAAAAATTTAATTTTGTATTTAAATGGTCCAAAAAAATCGTAGAGGACATGTGCTTCTCAGTATAAACATTAGGATCAGAACTACACCTTTGCCAAAGTAAAAATGTCACTTCAAATAATAAAAGAAAGTAGTACAAAAAATTGGATTAAATAGTATGTTCCTATATATTTTAAATTTTTTTCAGTTATTTTAAATTTTTTTCAGTTAAAAGTTCAAGTAGCATATCCTCAAACTATTGCTGTTGATATATTTGACACTTTTTATTTTTGGTTGTGCTTATATGTCACAAATCAACATATGTGCATACAAATATTATATTTTGCAGCAGGTAACTAATTAATCCACTTTCTTATCACTGAGTGAAGAAATTTTTTATTATTTTTATTTTTAGGTAGAATGATAAGATATAATTTCAATTTTAGTCAATTTTTCAATTATATTTTGATTATAAAATAATTTCAATTTGGCTATTAAACTTTATAAGTTGTGCCAATTATATATGTAATTTTATTTTAACAATCTAAGCATATTTTAAAAATTTAAAATACTTATAAAATAAATTTGTTCCTCTTTTTCTTAACAAAAATAAAATTTAAAAATATTTTCAAAGTTTAATCTTACAATTCTTGAGATAAACTTAGAATATAAATTCTAAATATTTTCATAAACCTTTACATAATTTCACATTATTCTATAACCTACAAGTCTCATGTTTTAATTATTCTAAAACTCATTTTCAACCTTTAACTGTGTTACTAAAAATTTTTCTAATAGAAATTGAGCATAAAAAATGTGAAATAGAGAAAATAAAGAATTTTTATATTTTATGTGAAATAGAGAAAAATGTGAATGCCTACAGATTGTAGATACCATGAAAACATTAAATTTATCAAAATATTTAAAAATGAATTTTTCAGTCTAATTCGAATGTGGTAAGATTAAAATTTGATATCATTTTTCACATTTTATTTTTTATTGTAAATAAAAAGAGAAAGAAAAATTTAATTAATAAATTTATTTTACAATAATTTCAAAGTAAATTTTAAAGATCTAAATTTTAAAATATATTAAGATCTTTAAAATAAAATTGGATGTAATTAACATATATAATTTGCAAATTTAAATGGCTAATTTAAAATTTTTTTTTATCAATATATAATTAAAAGTTTAACGAAAATTCAAAATATATTTGATCTTTTTCCCTTTTTTATAATTTATATTCACTTTTATACAATATTTGTTTGTTTAATTATTGTGAAGTTATCCTTTCAAAAAAAAAATTATTGTGAAGTTATTTGACTTTTTAATTATAATAAACATGGAATAAACATATAAACTTGGGATGAGAATACGCAACTGAAAATCAGCCACTAGGGTATTACAATATTTGAACACAATAGTAATCAATACATCAAATTATATGTAGGATCAAACTCAAAACAAGAACAACAACACCACAAAGAGACTCCAAGTGAATAAAGTTTTCAGAAAAGCTAATTAAGAAAGAGTTATTTTTTAGATATATATGTCTTTCCTTTTATATATATATATATATATATAACTTGGCTCTTTTCTGTTTCTATCTTTTGCTGGTGTCTCTGAAACCAAAAACTTTAGCAGTTGGGGCGAGGAAGCTTGCACTTTGGAGGAAGCTGAATGGCAAGATTTGGGTCAATTCCAAGGGAAGGAAGCAAGTTTGAGCTCTTGTAGGTGCAAAGGCAGCCCATGTCAGCGTGAGCGATAGCTCCGCAGCAAGCACTAGTTGGCGGGGAAGGGTTGGGAGGTGTAACGGCAGGCTTGCATGCCATTAGGCCAGAGATAGGGACGTTGCAAATGGATTGAGCATTAGAAAGCTGAACTACTCCATTATTGGCTATGGCTATAAGCAATATCACGGCCAAAATAAAAAACTGCTTGCTTGGAACTCTCTCCATTATAATGAACTTTTTTTGTTTCTATACGCTGAACTTACTAAACTCCTACTGTTTAGCTAGTTTTGGGTTGTTTTGCTTATTGGAGAAGTACTGGGTTTTTGGGTGTTTATATAGAGAAAAAGTAAGTGTGGGGCCAAGTCAAGTGTGTTGGCCATGCCCGTGAAGCTAAATTGGAAGGTTTTGATGAACCCGTTCTGTGGTTTCACGGGCTGTGTGTAATTGGCTTGTCAACGTCATGGCTTGACTCTAGCGGCAAGGAAAATTATTGTACAAAACGTAAATTGACGTTTTGGAAAGAAAGATAACACGCAAAATGGTAATAATCTTCCATTAATTTGATGATTCACTTCAATATTAGAATAATAGGCATTAAAATTTAAAATTTTAATAAGAATATGAAAATTGAAAAAATTAAAAGAATTTTATTGATCACTAAAAACTGTCTCTAATATTTTGAAGCTTACATATTTGTAGGGTGGCATAGATCTATCAACCCTAATTTAACTTAGAAAAGAAAATAAAAACATTCCTAACTAAGATAGAAAATTAAATTCCAACCAAATTACAAAAAATCAAATCAAGAACAAAATAGTATTAAAAACCAAATTAAAATCAACTCTAAAATAGAAATAAAAATCAAATCCTGTCCAAAATAGGAGACTAAATAATAATGTAAAGGGATAAGTACAAAAAAAATACACTGTGTTTAGACGCTTTTTCACTTAAAAGATTGTGGTAGTTTTCATAACATTTAAGGGCCTGGGGTTTGATTTTACTTGTATTTTAGTGCTCTACTTAGTAATATTATTAAAAATATATCATGTAATGATAAAATAATATGAATATTTAATAGTAAAATTATTTACTAAGTAGTATATCATTCAACTAATTAAAATAAATTTACAAAAAATAAAAATAAGATGTATTTTTATTTTATTAGGAATAAAAATAAATAATTTTCAAAATAAATTTATGATATTTCTAAAAGTATCTAAATAGTCATATTGATGGTAAATCATATGTAAAACATTTTTATTAGTGAAAGATAGTGTTATATTAATATTTTATTATAAAATAATGACAATATTAGTTAAGAGGGTAT
>CATIWO010937855.1:0-12739 GCA_949673435.1 Macaranga tanarius
CTAAAAAGGATAAATATTTAAAGAAATGTAATTTTGATATTTATTTATGTTAATAATTAATAAATTATTTTTAATACTTATTAATTTTTAATAACACACGTACATTTATTTAGTTTATGTTATATAATAAAATTTATCAAAATAACAATTAAATAAAAATATTTTTTTTTTCCATAATAACACCTTTGCTAGGGAAATATTGAATAAGTGAGAAAAATAAAAGAATATTATATAGTGGTATTATTGTAATTCAAAGAATTTAATAAGGGTATTTTTGAGATCAAAAAAAAAAATTGTTGTTTCTAACCAGTTTTTTTCAAAAAGCACAATTTACTTGCTTTTTTCAAAACGGAGTTTTGACTCTTCAAAACTCAGTCTCAGTTTGGTCCTTAACCAAACACTTTAAGAAAATCACTTTTCTTCTCAAACCAGCTTTTTTCTCCTAAAATTTTCTTAAGGAGAAATCACAAGTTTTTTCTTTATTCAAAGAGTTCAAAGCTCTCGTTAAAACTCAAAGTGGCTTCAAGCTCAAAGTGTTGAGAACGGATAATGGAGGTGAATATACCTCTATAGCCTTCAAGTTTTTCTGTGCTGAATCTGGTATTGTTCACCAACTGACCACTCCTTATTTACCACAACAGAATGGGGTTGCTGAAAGGAAAAATAGGACTGTGAGGGAGATTGCCAGATACTAAAGTTTTTATAGGCTGAAGCTATGAACACTGCTGTGTATTTACTCAATAGGCTGCCAACTAGAGCTGTTAAAGGAAAAACTCCATTTGAAGCTTGGCATGGTTTCAGACCATCTATGAAGCACTTGAAAGTGTTTGGCCCTTTGGTTTATAGTCATGTACTAACAGAGAAAAGAGGAAAGCTTGATGAGAAAGCACAACTTGGAGTCTTGGTTGGTTATACTGATGAATCAAAGGGGTACAGAGTTCTTTGCCTTCAAGATGAAAATTCTTGTGAGCAGAGATGTGTTCATTGATGAAGCTTCTTAATGGGATTGGGATTCAAAAAGAATCTTGGAGTCTAGTCAATAAAAGTATCTACAGTTGATATTCCTTCCTTAAGTCACAATGAAGAATTTGATGAGCATGGCACTGCTGATGATGTTGTGTTAAAAATAAAGCCTTTGTCTGATGTCTATAAGAGGAGCAGCCTTATGTATACTGAGCCTACATGTTTTGATGATGCAGTAAAGTTACCAAAATGGGTGGATGCTATGAAAGCTGAAATTGATATAATTGAAAAGAATGGGACTTGGTTGCTAATTGATTTGCCATAAAGCAAGAAAGCCATTGGAGTGAAATGGGTGTATAGAACCAAGTTCAATCCAAATGGTTCTGTGTTTAAGCATAAAGCAAGGCTAGTAGTGAAGGGATATGCACAAGTAGTTAGAGTTGATTATAGAAGCACATTTGCTCCAGTTGCAAGGCATGATACTATCAAATTGCTTCTTGACATAGTTGCTCAACTTAGTTGGAAAGTATTTCACTTGGATGTAAAATCTACATTTCTAAATGGCAGGTTACAAGAGGACATATTTAAAGTTGCTGGATAAGAACATAAGGTTTACAAGTTGATTAAAGCTCTTTATGGGCTGAAGTAGGCTCCTAGAGCCTAGTATAGCATAATTGATACACATCTATTTGAGCATGGTTTCAGAAGGAGTGAAAGTGAAGCCACCTTATACTTGAAACAAAAGAAAGGTGAAATCCAGCTGATAATCTCATTGTATGTTAATGACCTTTTGGTTACTGGTGAAAATGAAGTGTTGGTAGCTGAATTTAAGAAGGAAATGGAGAATGAATTTGAGATATCTGATTTGGGTTTGATGAACTATTTTCTTAGTATGGAAATTTATCAGTATAGCAAGGGTATCTTTATTTCACAAAGAAAGTATGCATGGGATATTCCGAAGAAACACAAACTAGAGTCTTGCAAGGAAGTTCATACTCCTCTGAGTCAGAATGAAAGAGTTTCAAAAAATGATGGAGAAAAGCTTAAAGATCCATCAATTTATAGAAGTCTGGTTGGAAGCTTGCTTTATCTAATAGCTACTAGACCAGAATTAATGTTCCCTGTAAGTTTTTTGTCCAGGTATATAAATTCTCCAAGTCACATACTTCTGGGATTAGCTAAAAGAGTGTTGAAGTATGTGAAAGGCACTTTTGATGAAGGTATTTAGTATTCAAGAGTTGGAGAAGTGAATTTAATTGCTTATGCTGATAGTGATTTTGCTGGTTGCATTGATGATTCTAATAGCACTTCTGGTTATGTTTTTACTTTTGGTACTGGTGCAATTTGCTGGAATTCAAGGAAGTAAGAAGTGGTGGCACAATTAATTATTGAGGCTGAGTATATGTCAATATCAGCCGCTGTAAACCAAGCTATTTAGTTGAGAAAATTGCTTACTGATTTGGGGATGAAACAAAGCTAACCAACTGAACTCTTTTGTGATAACAAATCTGCTATTGCCATAGCAAAAAATCCTGTGCAACATGGGAATACTAAGCACATAAATGTGAAGTATCATTCAATTAGAGAGGCTGAAAGAAATTAAAGGGTTAAAGTGCTGTATTATTCATAAGAGTTGTAAATTACTGATATGATGACTAAACCCTTACTAAGAATAAGGCTAGAGTTTTTGAAGCTGAAGCTTGGAATGTCCAAGCAAAATCTCAAGGAGGAGTGTCGAGACTTGTGAGATTTTCTTTGGAGATTCAAAAGCAATAGAATAGTGGTCATAGAAGCTGTATGAATAGGAGCTACAATAGTTTACTTGATATTTTTTTTAATTATCTTTTGTATGTAATGAAACTAAATGGTTTAATTTTAGTTGTTTTGTAACTAGTTATTTAGTCAAGATTAGTTCCTTATTTTTAGGCCTTTTATCTCTAAATGATGGTTTTAGGTGGTTGATGGTAAGGGACTACAGCTGATGGTAATGATTCACTATGGTACTATTTTTATCTGATATACATCAATATCACATAAAGAAGTGAAGCTGCTATTTTTGTTCACTTCAATTTGCTGTTCTAACTCTCTATTTTTTCTTAGTGCCTTTGTTCTTGTCTTCTTGTTTTGCTTCTGCTAATCAAGCTGAGCTTTTGATCCTAATAAGGCCTAACTATCCACAAGATTTGATGATTGCTATTGGCAAGACCCTATGCAAATTCTCTGAAGTGCTGCTCTGAGATAGTTGTTATGGAACCATAATTTACATAGATAACTAAACTGAGTTCTCTTTTATCAAGCCATTCAAGATAGCTATGATCTTCTTTTTATAAATGCAACTTGAATTGTAGTGTAGCTTGGTTGGTAGGCATGTGCTTTTCCAGTAAAGAAAGTGGTGAGGGAATTTTGCTGTAATTATATCCAAGAAAAAAATATTGCACAGATTGCATGATCAAATTTTAAAGTGCCTGCAAAAGGTATTAAATTGTTATGCAAATTAAAATCATCTGTTTTTAACATTTTTTTTAACTTCTCAAAGCATTATTTTCTTCAAATTTGACCATGAAAATGTTGATCACCGGCTTAAAAAAAAGTGTTGCTAGCTGTACACAGTTTACACTGCCAAAACTCACAAGACAAAGTAAATTTTGCATTGTTTTCAATAACTTAAACACCCATAAATAGGCTTCATGTCATGCAAATTAAAAAAGTGGTGAGTGGTGAGTGGTGAGTGCATGGGCTTAGGGGCAGTAGTGATTTGGGTGAGTTGGTTAGTTGTTTCAAATTTGTCTTCTTGTGAGAAAACATAATTAGAGAGTGTATTTTTTTCATATTATAAAAGAGAGCATTGTTGTTCTCTTTTTGGGTGATGTAAAGAAGGGTGTAGCTTCTATTATTTATTATAGAAAATTTTTTTCTATTTTTATCCATGGTTTTTACGCAATTTGTTTAGAGTTTTCCACGTAAAAAATTCGTATGTTCAATATTTTCTCCTATATTATTATCTCAATTATTTCGCTACAATTTGCTAAATCTCATTCGCTATTTGATCTTATTCTATACTTTTATAACAAGTGGTAATAGAGCATATGGTTTGTGAATCATGATAGAAGCAATGGCAACAAAGTTCGAAATTAAGAAATTTAATGGACAAATTTTCTCATTATGGAAATTGAAGATAAAGGCAAAATTAAGAAAAGATACCTAACGGCTATCAACAAAAGGCCGAAAGAATTCATAGTTGACAACAAATGGAACGAGAAGGACGAGAATGTTATTACAGATCTTCATTTGGCATTAGCAAATGAGATAATGTTAGGTGTAGAAGAAAAGAAAACTGAAAAGGAGATTTGGGGTCAACTCACCATATTGTATGAGGCTAAATCAATCCAAAATAAAATTTTCCTTAAAATGAGGCTTTACACTCTTCGGATGGTGGAATCTACTTCAGTGACGAAGCCTATAAATATTCTAAATACTTTATTTTCTCAACTCATATCGTTAGGATGTAAAGTAGAGCCAAATGAACATATTGAACGTCTACTTCAAAGTCTACTTGATTCATATGATCAACTCATCATCAACCTGATAAATAATGTCCTAACAAATTATTTAGTGTTCGATGAGGCTGCAACCACTGTTCTAGAGGAAGAAAGTAGGCGCAAGAACAAGGAAGACAAGTTGGCAAATTCACAATAAGTAGAGGCCTCAGTGGTGACAAGAGGATGATCAACAGAACTTGGCTCTAATAGGAGATAGAAACAGGGGCAGATCAAAATAAAAAATTAAAAAGAATATCAAGTGCTACAACTGTGACAAAAAGGGTCACTTGAAGAAGGATTATTGGAATTTAAAAGGTTCCAGTCCTCAAGGAAATATTGCAAGTACATCAGATGATGGCAGCTCTCTCTGTAACGAAGCGGTAATAACTAGCATACACAGAAAGAAATTTTCTGATATTTGGCTTTTTGACATATCAGCTACCTAGCATATGACCTCTCAAAGAGAATGTTTCTCTTATTATGAAGCTTTCTCAGGAGGTTCTGTGTTCACAGTTGATTATCATCCTTTGAAGATCGTCAGTATTGGAACCATCAAGTTAAGGAAGTATGATAGTACAATTCATACTATTCAAGATGTACAGCATAAGGAGGGCTCAAATAAAAATCTACTGTCTCTATGAGTGCTAGATGATCTTAGGTGAAAGATTGAAATCCAAAAATGGATTATGAAAATAATTCGAGGTGCTCTTGTATCAAAAAAGGCACAGAAGATAGCTGCAAACTTATATATGTTGATGGGAGAGACTTTATATGAAGCAAAAGCATGTGTTGCTTCAAATAGTTCAAGTGAAAAATCTGTAATGGTATGGCACTATAAACTTAGACATATGTCTAAACAAGGAATGAAAATTCTAGTCGAGCAAAAGCTACTTCTTAGCCTCACAAAGGTATATTTAACTTTTGTGAACATTGTGTTACAAGTAAGTAGCATCGTACAAAGTTCAACACATCTAATTCTAGAAGCAAAATTATCTTAGAATTGGTTCACTCTGATGCATGGCAAGCACCGGTACCATCCCTAGGAGGAGCAAAGTATTTTGTATCCTTTATCGATGACTACTCTTAGAGATGTTAGGTGTATCCTATCAAGAAGAAAGCTGATATATTTGAAGTCTTTAAAGTATTCAAAGTGTGGGTGGAACTTGACTTTGTAAACAATATCAAGTGTGTAAGGACAGTTAATGAAGGAGAATATACTAGTGAAGAATTTAATGAGTTCTGCAATCAAGAAGGCATCAAAAAGTAGTTCATTACGGCGTACAATTCTTAACATAATAGAATGGCAGAGCTAATGAACAGAACCCTATGAAAAAGAATAAGGGCAATGTTGGGAGCTGCAGGCCTGACAAAGTGATTCTAGGCAGAAGCAATCAACACCACCTGTTATATGATAAATCGATCACCATCAACTGCAATTAAGTTGAAGACACCCATTGAGATGTGGATTGGTAAGCCTGTTGATTACTCAAACCTCCATATATTTAGAAGTCATGTGTACGTCATGTATAATGTCAAAGAAACCACAAAGCTGGATCCAAAATCCAGGAAATATATATTCTTAGGATATGCAAAGGGAGTTAAAGGGTATCATTTATGGGATTCCACTATCCATAAGGTCATCATCAATAGAGATGTGATATTTACAGAAGAAAAGTTGTAAGAAGAAGATGACAGTGGCACATTAAAAGATAATTCAGACACTACGATGGTATAAGTGGAAAAAGACCTTCAACTAAAGAATTCTTCTACTGCAAAACCAAAATATGAGGAATGAGAACAAGTTTAATTTGAAGAAACCAGAGTTTGACAGTCAACTCATGACAAGAAATACTAGTTTGGCATTCTGATTATATTATGGAGAGCAATATTATGTACTACTTTCTAATCTAGAATGGAGAGCCATCAACTCTTCAAGAAGCACTGGAAAGTCTATAAGCATCTTAATGGATGGTAATAATGTAGGAAAAAATTAAAGCTCTACATAAGAATCAGACTTGGGCACTTATACCGTTACCATAAGAAAGAAAGCCAATTGGTAACAAATAGGTCTATAAGATTAAATGTGATAACGATGATCAAGTGGAGCGGTATCATGCAAGATTAGTGGTACAAGGATATGCTCAGAAAGAAGGCATTGACTTTAATGAAATATTTACCCTGTGGTTTGACTTACAACAGTTTGAGTAGTCCTAATGATGTGTACTATATTTGTTACATCTAGAGCAGCTAGATGTGAAAACTGCTTTTCTTCATGGAAATCTTAAAAAAGAGATTTATATGCTTCGACTAGAAGGTTTTAAAGAACAAGGAAAAGAGAACTTGGATTGCAGGTTGAAGAAATATTTATATGACTTAAGCTGAGGTGTTGATACAAAAGATTTGATTCCTTCATCATGAGCCTTGGATACAACAAACTCAATACAGACCCTTATACATATTTTAAGAGGTTTGGTGAAAATAATTTCATCGTCTTGATGTTATATATTGATGACATGTTAGTAGCAGGCCTCAATAAAGATCATATCAAAGAATTAAAGGCACAATTAGCTATAGAATTCGAAATTAAGGATTTGGGACCAACAAACAAGATTCAAAGGATGCAAATTCATCGAAAGAGAAATAACAGAAAAGTTTGACCACTCTAGAAAAATAACTTGAAAAGACTTTTATGATGATTCAACTTGCAAGATTGTAAGCTAATTTTTACCCCACTTCCTGCTAATTTCAAATTATCCTCCAGTATGAGTCCTAGCAGTGAATCCGAGAGGATGAAGATTCTCGAGTTCCATATGCATCAGTAGTGGGAAGTTTGATGTTTGCTATGATTTGTACAAGACCAGAAATTATACATGCAGTGGGAGCGGTTATTCGATATATGGAAAATCTTGGTAGAGAGCATTGGAATACTGTAAAGAGGATCTTAAGGTATATAAAAGGAACCTTTGATGTTGCATTATATTATGGATCATAATTTATTGTCAGAGGATATGTTGACTCAGATTATGCAGGTGATTTGGATAAAAGCAAATCCACAACGGGTTATGTGTTTACACTTATTGGCAGAGTTATAAGTTAGGTATCAAAACTACAATAAGTTATGGCTACGTCAACAATAGAAGAAAAATATGTAGCAGTTATATAAGCTAATAAAAAAGCAGTGTGGCTGAAGATGGCATTAGAAGAACTCGATCATAAATAAGAGAAAGTTTGCTTATTTAGTGACAGTCATAATGCCTTACATCTCGCAAGGAATTCAGCCCTTCATTCAAAGACAAAACACATTCAAGTTCAGTACCACTTCGTTTGAGAGAAAGTGGAAAAAGGAACCATCAATTTACAAAAAAATCTATATCGAATACAACCGAGCAGATTTTATGACAAAGGCTATCAATAGTGATAAGTTTATTTGGTGTCGATCCTCTTTGGCCCTAACGGAAACATAAGCAATATCGAAAGGTAAAATAGAAAGAATTGTGTGAAGATTTTGATTATGTCAATTTAATATATATTTTAAGTGTGATTTTGTATTTAATTTATATTTAATGGTGTTATTTTTATATGTATATTAGTTTAATTTATGTGTTTGTTGCATTTCAGAGTATAAAAGACATAAACCAAGGAAAAAGGGACCTAAAGGTTAAAAATGGCAAGGACTTGAAGTGAATTTGGCAACCTAAAGTGAGACATGGCCATGTACAAGAACACGCCCATGTCTATAGCCGTGTTCGCTACTGGAAAGAAGATTAAGGAAAGATATGGCCATGTTAAAGGTCGTGTCTCAGAAGAACATAGAACACGGGCTCGGGACACGCCCGTGTGTAAGCCCGTGTTCTGCAATGTGAACATTGAACCAAAGTCAATCATGGCCATGTGGTTAGGGCATGTTAAAGTCAAGTTTTTGTAGCATGGATACACACCTATATAGAGCTATACAGAACCATGTGGTGTCAATTTTGTCAACTCTTGTATTAATTTTGTCAACTTGGTGAACTATTGGAGTTTTGGACGGGAAAGAACAAGAAGAAAAAGAGGTGATTGGCACCCAAAAGAAGAGAGCTGGAGCTGAAACAGAACAGAGAAGAAAGTACAAGGAGAAAGAATAAGGAGACTAAGGAAAAGAAGAAGAAGAAGGGAGATCAACATAAAATCTGGACCACTTGATCTTTCATATATGTTTTTTCTTCTTTATTTTTTTAAGTTCTTCAAGTTCTTAATGTATTTCTTGTTTAAATACATTATTTGTGACATTATTTCTAGCTAAGTTTATACTTGGTTGGGAATTTGTGGATCTTAGTTGTATGTAACATGTTGAGTTAATATATTTATCTTTATATATTTTGCATAAAATGTTCATTGTGCTTAATTATTATTTATGAATTGATCACTTATGAATAATATGTTAATTAAGATTAGACATTGAGAAATGTTAGTTTTAATATATCTATGAACATTTGTTGGATTATTTGTTGACTAGAGATAGCTCAGATTTAATCAAATTCCATTTGGATGTGATTTATGATTTATTCTCTGCGTTTATTTTGGGTCTTGATATAATGATAATTAATTAAAATCCATTTAAATGTTAGAGATAAATTAGTTGATTTTTACTCGAGAGAGACTAATCACAGTGTAGGAATTCCAGAATTTGCAATTGTATCTAGTTCTATGTTGTTCAAATGTTAGAGAAGACTAAGTGAAATAAATTCCCAACCATCCTCATTACCATTGTTTATTTTAATTTTCTTTAATAAATTCTTGTAGTCAATAGTTTTTAATTAATTTTTCCAATAGTATAATCAACCATTGTTAATCCTTAAACAAGTTAAAATTGGAATTAATAGTTGGATAAACATTTTAATCCTTGTGGGAACGATACTTTACTTACTCTGTATTACTTATCGAACTCGTATACTTGTGGGAAGTGATCAAGTTTTTTAGCACCGTTGCCAGGGATTAAAATTTATTTAACAACGCAATTAGTTCTATTTTTCTTGATTTAAGTTTTCTATTTTTAAGTTTTTGTATTCAATTTTTATTTTTAATTACTACAGGATTTTGTTGTGGTGTATGCATAACACCCGAAGAACTAGAACAAACCCTCTCACTTTTATTCCAGAACTTACAAGGTTTGAAAGGGAGAATATAAGGCAATTTTTGGAGGAATAAAACACCATGGCGGAGCAACCAAGAGAAGAACAAAGAACTCTATTTGATTTTGCTATGCCGGGTTTGGATGGTGCAAGGCAAAGCATTGCAAGGCCAACAATTAATGCTAACAACTTTGAAATTAAACCAGCATTAATTCAGATGATCCAGACCAGTGTGCAGTTCTATGGGTTGCCGAATGAAGATGCTAATGTTCATATTGCAAATTTCTTGGAGATTTGTGATACATTCAAGTACAACGGGTTGTTGGATTATGCAATTCGATTGAGGCTCTTCCCATTCACTTTGAAGGACAAAGCTAAAGCATGGTTAAACTCTCAACCCCCTGCTTCCATCATAATTTGGGATCTTTTGGCAAGAGCATTCTTAGCTAAATATTTTCCACCAGCCAAGGCTGTCAGAATTATGAAGGATATCACTACCTTCCAGCAGTATGAAAATGAGTCGATGTATGAAGCTTGCGAACGATTCAAAGAACTTCAAAGAAGTTGTCCTAATCATGGGTTGCCAATAGATGTGCTAATCAGAACTTTTTATAATGGTGTTACCCGATCCACGAGAGACACTATAAATGCAGCAGCTGGAGGTTCTTTGATGCGGAAAACAGTTGAGGCTGCATTTGAACTTTTGGAAGAGATGGAAAATAACAATTGTCTTTGGCCATTAGAATGTCAAAATCCAACAAGGCAATGAGGAAAAATTAGGGTAGACAAAATAACTTCACTTCAAGCTCAGATTATAGCACTTTCCAAACAGCTGGAAGATCTTAATACAAGAAATGTGTTAGCTGCATCAAGTTCTCAGTTGCTATATGATAGTTGCAATATGGTGGGTCATTCAATAGGTGAATGTGGATGTAACAATAATGTTGGGTATAGAGAGGCGACTCTTAAGCAAATCAGTTATGTTGGGAATCAATTTCAGGGGAGACAAGGCAATAACCCATACTCCAACACTTATAATCCGGGTTAGAGAAATTACCCAAATTTTTCTTGGAGCAACAACAACAATATAGGTGCCCAAGGTTTTCAGAATAACATGCCAAGACAAGCACCTCTGGGTTTTCAATAAAATTAGCAAGTTTCACACCCAACTCAGTAAAACAGGTTGGCTTCAATGGAAAGCAAGCTAGATAAAATTTTTGATGATGTCACAACAAAAATGGGCCAGCAGGATGAGAACTAAAAGAGGATGGAAGCCAAGTTTGATCAAATTGCCAAAAATCATTCTCCGTCCATTCACAACATTGAGGTACAGATGGGTCAACTTATAAATACAATAGCATAAAGAAATTAAGGGAATCTTCCAAGCAATACCGAACCAAATCCAAGGGAGCAGCTGAAAGCAATTTCATTGAGAAGTGGTAAGGAAATACAGTCAGGTGATGTAAAAGGCAAGGAAGCTGTGGAAACTCAAGAACAGAAATCTCAAAATGGTAATAATGACGCCAAGGAAAGCAAAGAGAAACAAACAAATGATGTTGTTCGAAAAGAGCCAATGCCAGAGCTTAACATGCAAAAATATAAGACAAAGATGCCTTTTTCGCAAAGATTAAGGAAATCCAATGATCATGAGAGGTTTGCTAAATTTTTGAATACCTTTAAGAAACTTGAACTTAACATTCCTTTTGCTGAAGCTCTTGCAGAAATGCCAACATATGCCAAGTATCTAAAGGATATCATCACTAACAAGAGACGATGGGATGACAATCGAACAGTCGAGTTAACAGCAACTTGCAGCTCCATCATCACCCGAAAGATTCCCACCAAATTAAAAGATCCAGGGAG
Source organism: Macaranga tanarius (assembly GCA_949673435.1). Lineage (NCBI taxonomy): Eukaryota > Viridiplantae > Streptophyta > Magnoliopsida > Malpighiales > Euphorbiaceae > Macaranga > Macaranga tanarius. The sequence goes on from CATIWO010937855.1 coordinate 11,477, forward strand.
TTTCACTTTACCTTATAAAAAATAAAAAATAAAAAATAAAAAATTTATTTTAAAAAAGTTCAGTTAACCGAAAAACTGACCAAACCGAACCAAGTTGGTTCGGTTCGTTTCGGTTTTCACTGATGTTCGGTTTGGTTTCGGTTATGGATTTTTAGGATTCGGTTAATCGGTTTTGTTCAGTTCAGTTTCGGTTTTTACTGATGTTCAGTTCGGTTTCGGTTATAAATTTTTTAAAATTCGGTTAATCAGTTTTGTTCTGTTTGGTTCTTGACCGAACCGACCGCCGCACACCCCTATCTCCAACTATATAAAATTATAAATAGCGTCATTCAATAGGATATATAAAATTGCAGTAGTTGAATTGAAAATAGTAAAAAGCAAAGAAATGTTGCTTGTGCTCTTTGAAGTTATGTGATATTTTAATAAAGTAATTTAAATATTAATAAATTTTTTTAATACAACTAAAAAAATTAATTTTTTAATAAATAAAATTTATAGAAAAAATAGTCAACAGCAACTGCAAAGATATATATATATATATATATATATATATTGTTTTGTGATCAATTATCCTGCAAAGACCACAAAGTAAATGTGGTAGGCCAAGTAGCCACCAAGTTTTGATATTGATTAGGACATCTAAATCAGGGAGGTCCTTTGAAGAAACTGATATCATGAGATATGCAAATGTGATTATAAATATTTTGTAAGAGATAGATGGTAAAATAATGAAAAAATATTATTTTATTTCACTATTTTAGTGAGATATTCATTGTTTATTCATTTAGTGTAAGGGTAATTTACGATCACCCCTTTGAGGTTTGTACCATCACACTAGTTCATCCCTGCATTTTCATAAGTCAACTATTTTTTCCCTCAGATTTCATTCTGTAAACTAGTACCCCTTTCTGTCGTTAAATTTTAGAATATTCCGTTAATTTTTGAAATATTCTTAATGAAATATTCCAAAATGTTGACGAACTATTTCAAAATTTAACAGAATATTCCAAAATTTAACGGAATATTTTGACTGAAGGGGTACTAGTTTACGGAATGAAACCTAAGGGAGGAAATAGTTGACTTATAAAAATGAAGGGACAGACTAGTGTGATGGTACAAACCTTGACCCTTAATGTAATTTAAAAGAAAACTCATTGTATTTACTATTTTATTTGGTAAAGTTGTTTTTAAATTTTATCTTATGAATGTAATTTAAAAATTAACAATGTTATTTTATTAGTTATTTTTTTATAATATTTTATT
>CATIWO010938129.1:0-39023 GCA_949673435.1 Macaranga tanarius
AAAAAAAAAAAAACCCCGTAACGGACGACCAAACGGAGAACAAAACTCAATGCGGCCACCACCATCGTCCTCCGCCGCATCGCGTTCAGTCGTCGATGGCGATGGGCGTTTGTCCTCGGATCAACCTGAGAAAATATCCGATTCCGACGTTGCTAACATTGAACAGCACGAGATAGAAGACGAAGATGAGATGGAGGAACAAGGAGAAGAAGACGGCGATGGTAACTATGATGACGTGGAAGAAGAAGAAGAGTATGAAGAGATAGAAGTAGAAGAAGAAGAAGAGATATACGAAGAAATTGAAGTCGAAGTTGACGAAGAAGAAGAAGAAGAAGAGGAAGAAGAATTGTTGGATTCATCAAAAGAAGTTGATCAGAAATCTAAAGGTTAGTTATTATATATGATTTATTTGATATTTATTGATTTTTTTATGCTTTTTCAATGATCAAAACTGCTCTTATTTTCGATACTCAATAACGCATATAAATCATAAATCAAATGTAATTAGGTTTTAGGTTGCACAATGAAATTTTGATTTGAGAGACATTTACTGTGTTAGATTTTAGATTCATTGTGTAAAATGTGATTTGGCTAAAACTTAGGCTTCAGCTCTCTTTGTTGGGATCAATAGTTTAAGCCTGTGACTAGTGCAAAGCATATTACGAGTTTCAAGACTTAGCTACAGATGAACCTTTCCGCCATCTTCAAATTTTTTGGGATCAGGAAATATCAGGCAAACACTCAGTAATGCTTTATTTCTCGGCCATGATCATTTTGTGCCTATTTATATATGTTTATATAGATTAAAAGATATCATTAGCACCTAAAATTGGAAATGAGGAAAAGGATTAGTATAGCCAACATAAAATCTTGGATTGAGACTTTTTTTAGTGGAGTTGTGAAAGTAGTGAGATGTATATTCAAGTAGTTGAGACTAGCTAATGATTTATGCTTAAGGCTGAGAATGCTGCAGTACTGAATGTGAACTATTGATTATAAAACTTTATATTATAACGCATCAATGTGAACGCACTTAGATAACCCTTCAAAGAGGAACTGCATTTCCTTCCAATACTGACTTTCCCATAACAAATTTTCTCCTTGCTATCACCTATATTCTCCTTCAAGTTGGTTTGGATGGTCATAAATTTATATGCCATCTTGTAGTCTAAGGTTACTTGGTTAGATTTGCACAACTGATTCTCGTCTGTTTTAGGCTTTTGTCTTATATTGCTTCTTGAGGCTGGATTTTCTTGTTAATTTTTGCTACTATTACAAATGAGGTAGACTCCTACGGTAAATATATGCTTGACCCAGAAACTCTTAGTAGTTGCAACCATGCACTCTCAGCAATTTGAATTAAGAACCACTTGGGTAGGTAGCCCAGTGTACATTCAGTTTAGCAACCAAGTATCCCAAGGGTCTGTGTTTAGGGTCTTATCTAACATATAAAAGTAGGCAAGCATTTCTTCTAGGAAATCTGATAGCTTTGGTTCATTTCTTAATTTAGTTCTTCTTCCGTGTAGATGTTAGTCAATGTACGGAGTTTGAGGGAGATGACAGCCAACTGAGATCACGTTCTGCTTTGGGGAAATCTGAGCTGACGCTTCTAGAAGATAGTGTTGATAATTCCAAATTTTCTGGTCCTTTGGATGAACCATTGATGATGCAAGAGGAATCATATGTGAACTATGAGCAGTCCAAGTGTCTCAAATCAGGAGATCATTTGACTACAAATGGGGGGAATGGAAGTCAAGATTCTGAAGTCAAAAAGATTCTTGACATCCTTATGATAAAGAACAAATCTAAAGAACACTGTGAACCTCGTATTCATAACAGTGCTTATTTACCTAATAGTGAAGTTATGGCTGCCAAGACCACCAATCTGATTAGTATCACAGGAAATGAGGTGTCTAATGCCTTAGTTATGAAAGACAACCTAAATGTTGAGGCTAACAATATTCTAGATGCTAACAAAGAATTTAAGCTAATGGAAATGCAGGCAGAGAATGATAAAAAGGAAACAACATCAAGGTGCTGTCATGCTGGTTTAATATTGTCTTTCATTCACTTCATATCAATAGAACTGTTGTCTTTCATATATATATATATATTCTGTTTTAACTTGTCTGCTTTAACTGAAACATCCAATAACTACATCTTACTAACCATTAGGTTTTCCAGGATTCGAAGTCTATCTCCTTCCTCTGAGTTTAAGGATCCAAACAAACGCCAAGCAGTTATATGTGACTTTTTTGCTAAAGGATGGTGCATTAGAGGGAGTTCATGTAGGTTCCTTCATGTAAACAAGAAAGCAGATGATGCTAAAGAGAAACCTGAGGGAGATTCAGCTGCCACAGATTTCTCAAAAGGAGACCAGTTAAGTGAAGGTATTCAATATTCATTGTTGTGTGAGTGTTGGGGAACGTTGTCTGTTATGAAATTTATAATGCATAACTTGCATGTCTCCACTGTCAGGTTTGAGGAATATTGTAGAAAAACCAAAGCTGCCTGGTTTTCCTGACCTAATGGCTTCTTCCATAGCAAATGATACTGCCTTATCATGTCATTTCCCTTCAGAAAGAAGCTTGGCATTTGAAAATGGAGAAACCCAAAAGTTGCATCAGTTGGATGACAAACATACATCTTCATCTCTTCAGAGAGAGGACTTGTCCCAGGGTGTCTACACTGGCACCCAGAAATTTCCTTCATCCAAAGAGGATGTTGGCTTTTCTTTTACATTAAAGGATGTAGCTACAGAGACTCTTCGACGAAATTGGCTTACCACTGTTTATGGGAGCTATGCATCTCCAATTAACAGCGGCAGTTCATCTTCTTTTCAGAACAGCTTGTTTCCTGAACATAGATCTTCAAGTGGCTCAGCTGGGACATCAAGCAATTACCACAGTGGTAATCCCTCATCTTATTTGAGCAGTCTGGAGAATCCAATGTATCTTAGAGGTCACTATATGCAAGCTTCACATCTGGATGGTTCTCTTTCTAGTAGTGCTATGTTGCCATCTCACCAGATCTCTGCCCGGGCAGGACGATCATTTTCTTTTAGTTCCTCCTTGAATGCATATTCTCTTGGTTCTCAAAAGCTGTTTGACGTTGATAGGGTTTATCGCACTCCTAGATCATCTTCGTTATTGCAAAGTACTTCCCCTCTCTCTGGGTCTGAGCAAGAAAACGTACCTCTAACCAATTTATCTAGAGATCCATTGTGCTTTACAGAACATAAATCAAAAATTTCCTCAAATGATTGGGAACCATCTGTACCTTTTCAACCATCTTTTCTTATAACTCCTACAACGGCATCATCTCCAGGAGGTCAGTACGACCCGCTCTGTGATAGCATTAACTTGCCCACTACTGGATACGGATTTCCCTTCAAATTTTCTTTTGTGAGCGAAGGGACGTCGGGCCTCAATATGTCACATCAATTGGCCTATGGCAACTCTTTAATTCATCAGGCCCTTGGTCGAGAATGCAGTGATGATAAACGCAATGCATCTTTTCATAGTAAATTTCATGAAAATGTGGTGGACGAGAATTGCTTTCGATTTGGAAAAGATACATTTGCTACTGGAGCAGTGACAGGAGGATCTTGTGTGGTCAGTGGGAAACAGGTGACCATGCCCAAGGAAGAAAATGTTTCAAGCACTGGTCATTCCAAAGATGTTCTGAACACAAACAAAATAGATGCTGATCGTGATTCTAGGAACCAAAATGATGGGCCAAAGCTCAAAAAGGACTTAAAGGTAGATAGGGGTAGGCAAAATGGGGAAATAGAAGTTGACCAAAAGACAGATGGAGAATCAAGAGCTCTAAGACATTTTCGTTCTGCTCTTGTTGATTTTGTTAAAGACTTGTTAAAACCAACGTGGCGTGAGGGTCATCTCAGCAAGGATGCACATAACACAATAGTTAAAAAGGCAGTTGACAAGGTTCTTATAAGTTTGCAGACTCATCAAATTCCAACTACAATGGAATCAACTAGGCAATATCTTTCTTTCTCCCGGCCTAAGATTGCAAAGCTTGTCGAGGTGAGTGGGTTATTTTTTAGAGATATCATGCCCTTGGGAAAGGGATAGACATTGGCTTCTGAAAGTGGTTCATGCTTGACATTTAACAAACTGCTTCTTTCATTTGCAGGGATATTGTACAAAGTATGGGAAATCTTGACATGCTAGGCCAAGACTTTTTTCTTTTTCTTTTTCTTTTGTACAGTGTTCTGTACATTCTAGTATTTGAAGGCGACAATATGTTTGAGGCTTATTTGGCAATAATAAAACTGAGACTCAGGTGGAATGTCATGAATTTTGATCAGATGTTTTTCTTACCGGATGATTTTTGTTTCCTCATATCAGGTCTCATTGGAGTAATATAGGAGTGGCGTCTGCATTTAGTCTGGTAGTAGCAACTAGGGGTGTGCAAGCCTTCCGAGTCGACCGAACCGAAAGTTCGGTTCGGTTTGAATAATTGTCATTTTGAATTTTCAATACCGAACCGAACCAAATTATATCTAAAAAATTCAGTCAACTGAACAAACCAAATTTTTATTTTAAAATAGTATAATAAGTTAATATAAAAATAATTAATATTTCTAAAAATTTGGTTGGTTCAGTCGGTTTGGTTTTCAATACAAAAATTTTGGTTTTCTTGGTTCGGTTTGGTTTTCTGGGTTGATTTAGTTTGGTTCTCATAAATTTTGGTTCTGTTAATTTGGTCCTTAAAACCGACCGAACCAACCGAATGAACACTCCTAGTATCAGCACTTAGTAGTATTTCTTCTTATTCAACAAATACATGAAAAACTAATTACAATCATTGATGTTGAACATAACTTGCTTCTGTAAGCTTAGTCTAGTAGCATTTGCAACTTTCTTTAATTGCCCAATTTGTTGCATTCAATGCATTGAGATACATCCTTGTTTTTTGATATGCACATGAGAATATGAGATTAAAAACCATATGGGTTTGACTATGTTTTTTTGAAACTAATAGTGCAAATATTTATTGATCAGCAGTTCTCTTCGTATGATTTTGACTATGTTTTTCCTCTTGGGTGTGTTCTGGAATGACTAATTTACAAACGGCGTATGAATTTCAAATATTTGCGAACTGACTTCGTAGAAGACTCCAAAATTGGCAAAGAGATACTGTTGTTAATCAGTTTTCCTTTTTGTATTTTATGTGAGGTTTTAAAAGTGATGGCTGAACTTATGATCATTTTTCACTGTTAGGTTGCAAAGCAATTGTTTCACATTGAATGTTTTATCTTTCATCTCTTTTGTCTGCATAAATCCTGGTTTATCATAATTTGTTTGTGGTTCCCAGATGCATGTATGTATGTATGGATGCTTAGTGCATGTTGCTTTTCTACAACATCATCAAACATGTGGAGATATTTATGGAGCCAGGTACTTTTTTTTTTTCTTTTGCTTAAGACATCTATTTTATTTTAATGAAAGCTGTTGATACCGTGGGCTTGGCAAGTGCATTACTTTCTGTAGTATGCTTTGAGAAGTACCATTACATCTTGCAACCATAAATTATTACTTTGTGGTTTTCACTATCATAGTTAGTTCAGAACCCTTTACTATAAGATTGACCAGATTCTGAGCGGTGAGACACTGGGACTTGGCTTCATAAAATGACCCCTTTAACTCTATGAATCACTGATCCATCACATCTCACCCATTTAATGGTTAGAATGGTTTGCTTTAGGCAGTATCATTGTTAACATGATGTGTCCGTTCTAAATATTTCTGGATTATACTTAAATTAGTTAGGGTTTCCCTTTTATCTTGTTTTGGTATATCAAATATATGATACGGTGGATAGAGGCAGTGATTGGGAGAGTGCAATGCAGCATTTCCCAGAAAATATGCAAGTTCTGGTGGGCAATGTGTCATTTGTTCTCAAGTGTCAGTGGAGAGTTTGTAGGAAGAAGCCCTTTGCCGACTGAAATAAACACAAAATGTGGTGGGGAGCAGATTGAAGGGAAGTGGGAATAATAATGCACCATATCATAGTTTTGTTAAATATAAATCTGATGAGGACTATAGATGGATGTCAGAGCCCGATTTGTTTTCCATTCTCTATTCTATCATGTGTGTTGTGCTCAGGTGTCCTTTCTGAAACCTTCTGCTTGCTGCTAAGACCCCTTTCCATGCCACTTCATCTGAATTCCACACTATACAATCAGACTATTAGGTTACAAAATACAACATGTGTGCTGGGGTTTCATCTCTTTTGTCTATTATTTGTCAAGAAGTGAAAAAAAAAAAAAGAACAAAGGGATGCAAGACATATAAAATGGATGCAAGATAAGATGTTAATATCATGAGGCTAGTACAATTCAAGGAGACTCATTATGCCTTGAATTTAATTTTGGGTGATCCTCATAAGCACCAGCTTTTAGTCGTCATGCTGCACACAGAGCACTTCATTTCAAAATTGCACATTTGGGTACAGCTTCCGGATCCGGCTTCATAAGTCTTCAATGTCACGAGGCCATTACAATTCAAGGAAACTTCTATTGCCTTGAATTTAACATTGGGTGATCCTCATAAGTATCAGTTTTCAGTCATCCTGCATGGAGCACTTATAACTGTGAAGTGCATCATTAAAGACTTCATGGAGCCTGAACCTGAGGCTGTACCTAAATATGCAATTTTGAAATAAAGCGCTCATTCTAGAAAACTGAACTGATGTCAACATGAGGGAAATCAGTATCTAGAATTATTTAGCACTTGGCTAATTTGTTATATTATGTTCTTCTGACCAATTTAGTTAGGTTTTGGAGGGTGGTGTCATCAATGAGCTACTGATGGTGCTTCAATCCATGTGACAAAGAAAAAACAACATATGGAGTTTGATTCAATTATTCTTACTATAACAACTTGAGCTGAATTGGTCCCTTCTGTCACCAAAGTCTTCAATCTTCATATCTGTAAGACAAATGAATGGCTGGCATACTCAAATTTGAAAGAATTTGAGAATCAGAGACTCAGTCTAATGTGACTTGACAATTGCCTCTGGGACAGTGTGTTCTCTAGTTCTTGGCTTGTGAGCTTGGCGTTCTCTACATGGAAAGACAAAGGACTGAAACATTTTCTGGCTGAATGACAAATTTGAAGCATTATTGTTCCTTTTTGCTTGGTTACTCTCTTTACGGGTCAGGTTATGTGAGATTTTTGTGTTATTACTGCTATGAGTTGCACCTTCAGAGCCAGGTTTAAGGTTCACCTGCCTGGATTGATTCAGGAGTTCTTGTAGTTGTAGCTGCCCACTGGAGATCGAAGTATGATTCTGGCAATTCTCTTTTGAATTATGAGCAGATGAGTCTGCTCTAGTGTGACTAAACTCAAATTTTTGGTCTTGCTTCTTTATTTGGATAATACTGTCTGCAGGAGGGGACTTTGTTTGCAGATCTTGAACAGATAGGAGGCCAGAGAAAGATAGTGATTCAAACAAACCGGTTTCTGCAGCAACATCCATAGAAATCTTATCTTGCTGGTGGGATGCCATTTTGTTGTGAATTTGGTTGCTAGAACGAGCAACTTTATATAAACAAAAGCATGGTTGGCTCATGAGTGTATGGCAGCATTTGTTCCTTTCTGTTTGTTTTTCCCTTGGTTCTTTTGCCGTTTCAGGTGTTCTTTTCATCTTTTGTTTGAAATACATCGTTAACTGAAATGCACTTGCTCCTATAGTCTAGGATTAGAATTTTGTCCGAGGAAGAGGTGTGGATTTGTCCTTTCTTTTTTTTTTCGGTGGTATTGTTGGTCCTTTAGTGTGACAAAATTGTAGGTATTATCTTTATTGTGCTTATGTTAATTATCATGTTCATGAACTTAACATAAAGATGACAGACTAAACTTAGGCATCAGAGGAGTTTAGAGGAGCAAAAATGCTGATTAGTTGGTGTTTATGGTATGTGATCAATTTTACTTGGTGCAGCATATGTCAGCAGGGAATGTTAGTTGTGTCACCCATTGACTGATAACTAAACATGGATTATAGATTTAAAGCCTGAAATGACGCTAAGAGTTTGCTATTATACCTAGAAGAATTTTGTGCATGGACATGAAGTTTGTCTGTGTCTGGAGAATTGAGTAAGGTGCATGAAAATGTTGACGATGCTTCCAATCTCAGTTAACGTTGGCCGATTTTTATTTAAATAGCCAATTGACAATAATAGAATTGAAGGAACCTGTAAAAATGATCTCCATATTGAGGGGATTGGTGCCGCTATCTTGTTTGCCAATGCAGGCAACATTTGGGGGAGCTTGCTGCTGAGGTGAGCATACCAATGAAGTACATATTCAAGAGGTTTTATCACAATGCCTTTAATCAAATACATGCAACATTGTTTTGTATAAAGTTTAAGTATGTAAAAACAAGTACTTTTTAAAATACAATAAATTTCTCAAGAGACCAGAGGTTGTTTACTTGTTGGCAAGAGTCACTATCATTCATCATATAACATTTGTGGTGGACATCCCAATGGGGGCGGCTGCTTGTAATTGGTTTATAAATGGCAGTGAATGTTAAAATCATCCTTATCAGTAAATCTTATTTTTTATTATAACTAAATTAAACCAATTATGAAGTCATTTCAATTTCATAAATTAAGCTATGATCTAAAATGGGCCTAGCTTTGTCAATTTCCATTACGTGAATTAGCCCATGATGACGAATTGGAGTTACTTCAACAGACCCACCCATTACTATTAATAAAAAGCATCAGACGTCCCATACTCAACCATCATCAATTGACAGTAGGTCCCACGTGTCGGGATCAAAACCCAATTATCATGGACCCCACAATTGTCCATAAAATTTTACACTTGTCAAGCAAAACAAAAGAAACGGGTATAGATATTACTTTGCGGGTCCCGTATTTACCAAGTCTTTCATTCTTATCCATCTTTTGATCAGTTTCCACTCACTACTTCTCATTATTTCCACTCCCTAATCTTCCTCTTATTGCACTTGGAAATAGCCAAAAGAGAAAAAGCAACCTGTCTGGCTATTCCCCATCAACAGACGATATTTGTGACACCTCAGCTCTCTGTCTATATATCTGAACCACCTCCACAACTTAAAAGAAAGCCACTCAAATATAGCATCAAGAAAATAAAAAAGTAAGCAATCAAGCGAGCAAGAGGCAGAAGAAGATGCTGCTAGACAAGATGTGGGATGATGTTGTTGCCGGGCCTCAGCCCGATCGTGGCCTTGGCAAGCTTAGAAAGATCAGCACCAAGAATCTCACCATAGGTAACATATATATTTCTTTGATTTATATGCACTTTTTATGTAACATGGTATCGATCTTCTTTTTGTTTTTTTTTTATTTGGTCTGATTGTGCGTAGATGCGGAAGGTGAGTCGAGCAAGTTTCAGAGGTCTATGTCTATGCCGGCAACCCCAGGGACACCTACTACACCAGTAACACCCACAACACCAGCTTCAGCTCGCAAGGATAACGTATGGAGGAGCGTTTTCCACCCTGGTAGCAATCTTGCTACTAGGAGTATTGGTGCTCATGTCTTTGACAAGCCAGCGCAGCCCAACTCCCCTACTGTCTATGACTGGTACATATACATAATAATAATTTCACAAAAAACCCACTTCACATATCATGTCATATAAAGCTGTTGATCTGGAAAGAGATCTTAATATTTATTATCAAAGGTGAAGGAAAGATCTTGGCTCTATATGCATGTTGATAAATTTTCAGGTTGTATATTGGCGCGTGGGAATAGATCTTCCACCTTCTTTTAGCATGCATGCAAGTACACGATATATGGTATATGCTATGCTGAGCTGATGGACTCTAATCGCTGGATATGTTTACATTTATTATCATCACATATGGTTTATTTCAGATCTGTGCTCTTTTGATCTCTCTTTGGTATAATTTTTGTGTGAAATTTGCTATCATGTGATCAATCACAGGCTTTACAGTGGAGAAACCAGGAGCAAGCATCGCTAGAATTAATTACAAAGGTTGGCAGACAATTAGAGGGGTGCCCTGTAAATACAATGCTCTGTCGTTTTGTTTCCTTATCCGCACTTCGTCCTTGTCGTTTTGTATTGGTATTATCCTACAGCTACTATATATGGTTACGAAGCTGACTAAAGCATCTTTAAGCTACTACTCGTGAGTGCAAATGCTAAGGTGTGGAATGAATTGTCCACGGTTGATTTTGTCTTCTGTAAGGGGAGATCTGCCCATGGACGGTGGTGATGAAACTACTTTTGTTGCTAAATAATTAAATTAAATGTGTCTTTTTTTTATATGTATATTTGCTATAAAATTAGTAGATGATCATGTTATAATATATCTTTGGTCTTTGTTAGTATCTTTAATTATGTAGTAATGCTTATCCGAATTGCTTTCGTCTTGGTTTGGGTGAGCCTAATTAATTAATTAATTAATTAATGGCATGAAATGTAATTAAAAGGGTAGAATGTGGACCCTCTTCTGATGTGAAATGGATAAGGAGTGAAAAGGAGATGAGCATGTGGGTTGTGGGGTTTTCAATGGAGTGCCAAAGCTAGAGGACATGTGAGTGAGTGAAGAGATGAAATCTATTGGATAATTGGTCAAGGTGGTCCAATATGTTATAAGATGGAGAATAGAGTTAATTGCCATCTCTATGTGAAAAAATAAAAGGGTAGGTGAAGTGGTGGGGTGTAGCTCTCCAAAGTGCTATATCATGGGGGCCATTAATCAAAGAAGTTGGGTAAGGAGTCCATCTTAATGTCTTATCAAGGTAATATGATAAAGGACAATGAGATATTTTCATGTGTTATTTTACTATTTTACCCTTATAAATAAAAAAAATTCTACTATTCTAAAAACATCGGGATAAAAAAGTAACTTTACTCTCTGAATTTTGTCGCGTCTGGAACTTTACTCTCGCGTCTGTCGCATGAAGAATTTTGTCGCGTCTGTAACTTTACTCTCGCGTCTGTCGCACGAAGAATTTTGTCGCGTCTGTAACTTTACTCTCGCGTCTGTCGCACGAAGAGACGCGTATCAACATTCTATGATAAATGTGGACTAGCGCATAAAAATTTATTATTAACTTAAAAATATTTTATTATTATTAATCCAAGTGCAATGAATTTAATTTTTTTTTTATTTGAATTTTGTATCGTATAAAAAGACGAGACTATTAATAACTTGAACTGAAAAGAAAGAAGAAACATAAAAATTTTGGATGCACTATGATAATGGAAAATAAATTGTGCGACTCAGCGGATGAATAAAAGGAAACAAATAGGGCATGACGGGGGATGGTTGATATGGCACCATTAAATTGATAAGTATTTTTATCATAACAACTTCTATGACAATAAGATGAATTAACAATAAAAAATAAGATCATTTGAGAGCATATCTCAATCCATGGGAGACAAGTTTGTTTTCAAGAATTGCATTGCTTCCCCACCTTGAATTTCTGTTTTAATAATGAATTATAAGCAAATACCTTAACATATTGTTACTTGTTAGTGAACTATGGAGGCTAAACAATTGCAGTATTATATGTTAAAACACAAAGTTTAGTCCACCACGTTACCCCATTGAAATGGCCTCAAAATTATGTCAGCCAAGCAAATCAATTTATTGATATGAGCCTCCCTCACACCACCCTCAATCTTAAGAAGTAACTGATCCCAATTTAAGGAGTGCAATTGAAACACAAGTTGCAGCGTTTAAAGAATCATAATCACAATATTGCACAAGTGAAAATGAGACTTTCACACCCTACGAAGGCTTGCAGCCGCTTACTATGCATATATATATATATATATGTATTTGTTTTGATGTGCACCCACTACATGTGCAGATATTACCACCATTTCTATGATATCTAACGCTCTAGAGCAAGGATACTACAAATAAGAACAAAAAAAAAATAAGGGAAAAAACTTGATTGAGGTGAATCCCTGTTGCAAGTATATATTGATAAATCTATCTATACTTTCATCACTGTAAAAAAAAGACAAAAATTTGGTATCTTCAGGACAAGGCTGCAGGCAATCTTGTATCATTTTGAGTTCCAAAGCTTCTTCTGATATGCCAGAAGCTGAAAAAATAGAAGCATAAAAAAGATGATTATGGTACATTTGAGTGTTCCTTCAACTGCAATTATATATATTTAAGCTGAATAACATAAACGTTTACCGCATGCCCTTGAGTGAAATTATATGTTTTAAGTCCTCCAAGAGTTTCTTGTTCTTCTAAAACTTGCAACTTGTCTTTGCATGGATCGATTGTACCAGGCTTAGAAATTGAAATGCTTGTAGAGGTTGATGAACTAAGTTTGGAATTCAACTCTTTCACCAAGTATATTTCAACTTGTTCTGCTTGCAGAGCAGTTTGGAGAGCAACATACTGCATTAAACAGGGAATTCATAACCAATGTCAGTGGTGCAATAGCAGTTACTAAAATAAAAGGAAGCATCATTAGTGAGTAAACAAGTTTTAGGATTGAGGAAGGATCACCTGACATAGGTGTTTGACTGATAAAGTTGGTGTGCAGCAGAGGTATGGCTGTTGCAAACTGGGTATTTTTTCTTCGTCAAAAGAAACAAGCATGAGGCAGATATCCAACTGAAATTACAGTGAAGCAAATCAATCATTTCAGAGCATTTAAGGTGGATATAACACTGCAGCTCATTTTGATAACTTGATGCCAAAAGAAGAATCCAAGTTCCTTACTCTGTACAGAGTTGCAACAGATTAACATACATTACCTCATTACTATTCTCATCCAAGTTTCGAAGATAATCTGCCAGCTTAAAGATACGGCTGTTCCGGGCATTCTTTCCATTTCCAGCATTTCCACCGCCATATCTTGTGTGACTGCGGATACCACCTTTTCCCCAGGCAAGCCTTTCTGAGGGACCAACAAGCCCAGCAGAAGAACCCATGGATTCTCTATTCACTTCCGAATCATTTTCATCACCACCTCCATCTACATTAGCAGCTCCTGACCGACCAACTCCCCATCTCTTAATTCTTTTTGGTTTAACTTCTGCACTGTGTTCCTCAGCAGATGATGAATCTTTCACTCCATCACCATTTCCATCTTCATTGTCATCCGAGCCTTGAAGATCAGCTGATCGATAATTTCTCTTCCCCCTTGGGTGGGAATCTCTGTAACGACCTAGTGTTCTTCTTGAAAATGCGGCTATTGTGGCTTTAGCTGTTGTCCGTTTCCTACCAAGAGCTTCAGCTTGTCGGCGACTGGTCTGGGCAATGGAAGCTTGGATCTGTCCACAAAACCTATATGTTAAAGCCCTCAAGAAGTTTGGAACAAAAAAACAAATTAGACAAGTTTGTACAATCAGCTGGAAACTTAGCAACATATGGCAAAACTAGTGATTGTGTGATATTAAACCTCTAAAAGCCTTTTCAAGAGGCAGTTTTTAAATTGACAGATGGAGAAGTAGAAGCAAAAGATCCACTGTTAAACAAAGATATATTTAGTCTTTCCTTTTATTGCTTTATTTGGTTGCTGAAGTAGAATAACCAAAATCCAATATTGACTCAAAAACAAATGTATGCAGGTCTGCAATCTAGAAGACAGCAATCAAAATTTTAATAATTCACCTGCTTATTGCGAGCCTTCTCCTCCTCATGAAAAGCCAATTCCTGGAGCATTCATGAACTAATTAATGCTTGTTCAATTCTTAACGCATAATATCAGATCCCACTAAGGTGGAACAAGTCAGCAGAATCATACCTCTTCCTCATACTTGTCAATATCTGGATAAAGAGCGGAAATTAATGCATCATAATTGGGATCATCTCTCAGAGAACGTCGACTGGCACAATGGGTGCGGCAAGCAGGGCACTCATTGTTCCTGAAGTGACATTCAGCATATATGTTCAGTATCCATGTTTTAAAGAATCATCAGAAAAGCCATACAAAGGATGTGCAATTCAACCGATGCAGGAAGTTCATAAAACAAAAAACTGATGCAGGAAGGATACTGTAGACAGACTGAAGACTTACCCAAGCCGCATAGATTTGTCAATGCATTCCCTGCAGAAGCGATGCAAGCATTCCATCACTGTCCTTGTTTTCCGAATGATCCCTAGGCACACAAAAGGTTAGATTGATACTTTTTTCCCTTATACATTGACAATCATACATGCATGTAAAGAAAAGTAACTATAAGCTTTAAAGATGAATTTAGAATCACAATGCTGGATGAAATGTTTTATTGCCCCAAAAGGTGCAGATATGACGTAATTGTAGATAACACAAAATACTACCATGCATGGTAATGTAGATGGAATAGCATCCAACAGACCTATGCACAACCAGTACCAAGAATGACATGCAATCTTAGAATAGATAAACTATGGAACCAAATTTATTTAATGTGAATTACAAAGCAAGGACTGAATGAAGAAAAATATAACACACAATCGAGCACCACAGAACCAACCAACACAAATGCAAACAATCTTAAAATGAGAACCCAAGATACCAGGAAAAATTGAAGAATGGTTTATGCCCCATTTGACATTTTTTTGTACAAATCTAGTATGCTACAGTAGGGATAAGTAGAAGGAAGCAATCACACAAATAAGGATATAATCTGGTGAAAGGTTCCAGCATAAGAGATCATTACCAATCAAGGCCATTTACTTACCTTTACTGTGGCATTGCAGAGAAACATGATGATTAAAGCTAATGATGCTCACTGAAAGGCTCTATAATGATAATTGATACTTCGGGCATAACAAAAATGCTTCTAAATGATTGAATATTACATCATGCAGTTTCTTACAAATAAAGTACTCATGCAGTATGTTTCAGCTTACCAAAATGCAGAATAATGAATCAACTATGTTTTCCCAATTATCAGATAACATAAGCATTAATTATTATGACAATGAACCAAAATAAATATCCTCGAGTGTGCAGACCAATTATAAACATACAAGCATATGTACCCCAGAGATGCAAAATTTCTACAGAAAATTTCCACAGACATATCAGTGTCTACTTGCAAATTGGGATATGTTGGCATCTGAAAGGTAGAACAGAAAGCTAAAACTCGTACCTAGACAGATTGGACACTGTACTTCCTTGCGTATTTCAGACAACTTTACTACTACATATCTGTGAAAAGCAACAGAAACAATATTAGTTGCCAACGTATTATCAATTGTTGATGGCTACATTGCCTCTTAGCTTTAACTTTCCTTTTACAAGCATAGTGTGTTGTATTATGCCACAATAAGATCATATCCACATGAAAATAGGAGTTCAACAACATTATGGATATAGTGGAGGTTCACAAGTTTTATCATGATTCAGAGCTAAATTGCATCCAAAAATTTATGCAATCATTTGCATATGTTTCAGAAACTCATCAAGCACTACAAATCTACAATTGGAACTTCCGAAAGAAATGATGCATGGATATCTAAAATAATCATTTTCAAAAACATAAAATGCAGTAGTCAATGTGTTCTAAGCATCCAGGAAATGATGCATCAGTACCTAACACAATGATTTAGATGAAAAAACACAATAGAATGAGCAGGATCTGAAATTCCCTTCTGCCAAAATCAACATGGGAATATATTCACCTAGAAAGTTTGGTTTTCATGCATAATTTCAGAGTTTTGCAAGAAACGCATGCACCCATCAGTCTGTTAGCACTGGCAGCTTAATGGTGCATAAAAAAACCCACTCTCAAAAGGAAATGCTCAGTATAACTTAAGTGCCAACCTATATATATATGTCTATGAATAGCTAAATTTCCAAGTATTTGAAAAGCTTCTAGCGCCAGAGGCTTACTAAACAAATCGCCAACAGAAACGGCAACTAATTAACAACAAACTGAAATGGGTCAAACCTTGATGATACGTGTATCCTAAGTTGGCCAAGAATCAGTCATCTGATACATATAGACACATATAACGTAGCAAGAAAAGGGAATGT
Organism: Macaranga tanarius; assembly: GCA_949673435.1. Classification (NCBI taxonomy): domain Eukaryota; kingdom Viridiplantae; phylum Streptophyta; class Magnoliopsida; order Malpighiales; family Euphorbiaceae; genus Macaranga; species Macaranga tanarius. The sequence goes on from CATIWO010938129.1 coordinate 15,992, forward strand.
TCCACTCCATAGCTCACAAAAAAGCTTATCCCCATAATAGATGCTCATAAAATACGAGCAAAACAGTAGCCACAGTAGTGAAATTCGAAAGCATGCAGATCCCAAATTAAAAAACCAAGTAAAGTATACGCACATCAAGAAGCAAGCAAAAATACCCATGAAGAAAACAAAGTGATCGATCCAAGAAAACAACAAGAAGGATAAGAAGAAGAGAATGCTAAAGAAAAATAAGTAAATAATTAACAAAGAAAGATACAAAATTTACACGTACTCTTGCTTCTCCTGCTGCTCCTCCTCCTCCTCTTCTTCTTCTTCGTTGTTACTAATAGATGGGCTTCGATCAGATTCTGTTAACAAGAAATAGCAAAACGAACCTCAAATAATCGAATCCCAATAACAAAATGCACAAAGTTAGTGTTTTTATTTTCTGTTCTTGTTACATATATTCTTCCTTCGTTGACACGTACCATCAGCTGCAGCACCATCATCACCGTCATCAAGCAGCGGGGGGTGTTCATGGTGGTTGGTGGAGTGGTCTTGGTGCGGAAGATCGTCTTCGTTTTGGTGGGTGGAGTCGTGGGGACGTTTCTGGGCTGGCATTTTTTTTTTCTTTCTTTGTTTCTTTCACAAATTTTTTTGTTTAATTACCCGAAAGTATGTGAATATAATGTGAATGTTGATGCTTGGTTTGCAATTGTAGAGGAGGAGAACCAGAGGAGGGGTTGAAGGAAGTGGTGGTGGACGTGGCGGAGGTGGTGGTGGAATATTAGCTTAGCTTGACCGTGGTGTTGGTGTTGTGGTGTTGTTGTTGGCTGCCTCTGCCTGTGCCTGGCCTGTTTTTTTTTATTATTATATACATAATAATAATATATATATATATATATATATTTTTGGTTAATTAGAAAAAAAAAAAAAAGGCAGGGACGGATGGGTAGAGAGGGCCGGACTTTAATTGTTGCTATTTTTATACGTATGTTCTACTATTACTATACACTAATACTCTTGTTTTTTTTTTTTTTTTTTTTTTGAACTAATACTCTAGTTTTCTATCTTGCAAAAATTAAAAAAAAAAAATATTATCAATAGAATGCAAATATATGATTAGTTTTCGAAATTGAGTAGTGGGGTGATAATATTTTTTTTAAGATATTAAAATGTTGAAAATTTTAATTATGACCACATTATTAGTAAAAAATATGAGTAGCTAGTGTTTGGTTTGTTGAAACTAAAAAAAACTATTGCCTTGATTTTTCATAGATTATTTTTTATTTTAAATTGTTTATTAATTCCTATCGTAATTTTTAATAGTAGATAAATAAATTTTAGGGAAAGCTACATTTTCGTTGTAGAATTTAAATTAGAGCAAATTATTTTTTTCTATGAGATTTGACTTAATTTTGCACTTTCTTCCTTTTGTTTGAAAAGTAATTTTTTTATTCTGTAATTTTATTCCATTAATACTTTATTCTTCCGATAAGTTTTCGGTGAATTTATTATATTAAAAAATATTTAAATTCTTCTACTTTATACAATTTAATTCATCTGTTTTACAAAAATTTACAGTTTAATTTTTCTATTTTAAAAAAATTAAATAGTTTACTTTTTAAATTTTAATTTTTTAATAATAATTATTTTTCTGACATTTATACATGTTTCTATAAACACCTTATAATTAAAAATCAAGTTAAAATTTAGAAAAAAAAAAAACTGCTTATCTTTATAACATAGAAGGAACTAAATATATATATTTTTAATATAAGAAATTTATTGGAATCTTATTGAAAAGATTAAAATGTTGAAGGAATAAAAATTGAGAAATAAAAAAAATTGTATTTGCAAATAAGAGGGAAGAAAGTGTGAATGAGGTAAAATCTTAAAAAAGAAAATATAATTCACCTATAAATTATTAGAATTGTAAACATGAAATAATTTTATATATAAATAATTTAAATTAAGTGACATATTTATAAGTAAAGAAAATTCATACATTTAATAAAATGTATTTTCTTATATGATCATGAATAATCTTTGAAAGCAACATTTTCAAATTAAAAGCAAAATTTTGAAATGATAATTTTATAAAAAATGAAGATTGTCTTATTATTATTTCATTTAACTTTGTAATATTTTCACAAAGCTTGATTTTGAATTTAATGAAACTCAAAAGGAACGACGTCGTTCGTTACAACCTCGAAAGTCTAAGAAGTTGACGTCACCGTTTCCGTAGAAGAACTGTGAATCGAAAAGCAAGCAGCAGATTTTTTTTTTTTTTTTTGTTATTATCAGTTGGAGATGATGATGATGATGATAAATTTATATCCAAAGCCAATATTATTACGACATTAATAAGTCTCAGAATCGATCGCCAAGCTTCCCTTTGCTTTTTCTCCGATGGCTTTCCCCGAATCCGTTGATATTGCCCGCAACTTTGCCGTAATGGTCAGAGTCCATGGCCCTGTAAGTCTTTTTTTTTTTCTTTTCTTCCTCTGTTTATTGCACATAACAACTAAATTTGCTGTTCTGTTTCTACCGCTTGATGTTTTAATGGGAGCTGCGTTTTTTTTTTTTCGGTTGTATTAAAGGACCCAAAAGGGCTAAAGATGCGAAACCATGCTTTTCATCACTATAAGTAAGTGAATTTTTATTGTTATTTTTGCCTTTTTTCTTTTTTTACAAATGTATTTGATTAAAGTTGTAGTTTTTGTGTTCTGGGTATATGTGTAGTTCTGGAGAGACGACACTTTCAGCTTCTGGGATGTTATTGCCTCATACCCTTTTCAACTCTAGCTTGGTGAAGCGAATTTTAGGCAGTGATGCCATGGAGGGTCAGGTTCTGGTGCTGGTTGTGACTGTTGCTTCAGTTATTGAGTCTTTTTTGTTGCCACAGCATAGAGAGATCATTTCTCAGGTTCAGATTACTATAGCTTAACATGCTTAATTGGATTGCTTTTCTCGTTTGCTGGTTTTTTTTCAAGTGATCGTGGTACCTGTGGTTTGTTGCAGGGTCGACCTGAGATGATTCCTGGTGCTCAGATTGATGTCATGCTAGAGGTATGAGATAATAGTAGTGTTGTTGCTACTAAATTGAAAAATGGTCAATAGTTGATGGTGTTTTTTTAGAATTTACTGTCATGACACTTTGAGTGTGTTGACTTTCAGGAGAAGTTGGGGGTGGAGAGAGTGGTTAAGGGGAGTTTGGATAAAGAAGCTTCTCATTGGCATACTGCTCAACTTATAAGATTGGTATGTAAATGGATTACTAATCTTTTTTAACTGGACATCAATTCATTAAAGGAACCTTAAAAAGTTGTGTATTTTTATGCTAAAGCCGCTGGATGGAGTTTTCATTATCTTACAATTGCATCACTAAGCTCAACTAGTTATTGAATTTTAAGCTTCACTTTTTTTCTTAGGTAGTTTTAGCACTTAAATTAAGCATTGCGGTTTTTTCAAATATATATCCATCAATATGACTGCTAAAGACAAAATTGACTGTTCCTGGATATTGAATTGCTCAATGCACCCTGTGACTTATGTATGATTTCTGAAAAGCAAATTGCTGATGTTTTTCGAAATGCAATTTCTAGATTCTAGGGAATTGTCAACTTTTAAAATTTCTTGTTGAACTTGACTTGGTGTTATGATAATAAGTCTAGATTTCTTGTTCATTGTTATTTTATATTATTTGACATGTTCATTTGTGGAAAAAAAAGAGTGAATTTATAGATACAGCATATTATTGACTAACAAACTCAAAATGAAGGTTGATGTTCCTGAAGGTAATTGTCACCTTTTGAACTTTCTTGTTGAGCTTGACTTGGTGTTATGATAACAAGTCTAGATTTCTTGTTCACTGTTACTTTATATTATTTGACATGTTCATTTATGGGAAAAGAAGAGTGAATTGATAGACACAACATATTATTGACTAACAAACTCAAAATGAAGGTTGACGTTCCTGAATCTTCCCTTGCTCTCCAATCACTTGTTGAATCATCTTCAGGCTCACTGGATCATGAATGGGAGTTTGGTTGGTCGCTGGCTTCACATGACAATAGTTCTCGCAGTTTTATGGGTCTGAATCTGAAACAGGTTAGTAAAACACAAGGTTATAATTTTTACCCTTTTATGCCTCTGTCTGTGGTAATGTGGAATTTATCTCAAGATTGTTCTCCTCTTACCTTTTATGAATTTTATTCAACTAAATTAAAGTTACGCAACTAAAGAAATCCCTCCTTCTAAGATCAAGCTGGAAGCCATTAACTTGGAAAATTAAGGCAGTGGAAATCCATAGCAGAGGTTCCTGAAGGACAGTTTAAATAAGTTTCTTCACAAGCATTATTTTCACTGAATTAACATCCCTGCATAACATGATAAATTGGATAAGCAATGTCAAAAGTGATCCTTTTCCTTTCGGACTGAGGATGGAATTGCATCTTTCAAGGAGGATCAGAGGCATTTGGCAATGGGTGAATCTGGTAATCCAAGCTTTGAGAGCAAGACAACTACTAAAATTGCTCTTCTTGGAGTCTTCTTACAGTTGAAGGTATCATTTCTGTTTTTTGTTTTGTGTTCTTGCATCTTTTGTATTCCGTTGGACATCTTTGTCGTTTTCATTATGTCATAGATTATTTGCATACTTAAGCTATATGATAGAGATATGATTATTGTTATTTAGGATCTGCCAGCCATTACAGTATCACCTTCAACTGCAAGAGGGGACTCACTTTTAACAGTGGGTTCTCCTTTTGGTGTCCTTTCGCCCGTGCACTTCTTTAACAGGTATTCTTTTTCTTTCTAATTTCCATGTTTCTAATGGGATAATCAATGACACCATATGCTGGTGCATTGGACATTTAAGGTCCAACTTTTTGTTTAATCCTTCACTGCCTGAACCAGCTTGTCAATGGGATCTGTTGCCAACTGTTTTCCAGCTGGATCATCTAAGGTTTCTTTGATGATGGCCGACATTCGGTGTCTTCCAGGTGGATATTCTCTCATAGATTATGTTTCATCATTTAATGCTACTGTATTTTGATTCTATTTGTGGCATAAACATATCAGGAATGGAAGGTGCTCCAGTTTTTGGTGAATGTGCACATTTCATTGGCATTTTGACTAGACCTTTGAGGCAAAAGAGTACTGGTGCTGAAATTCAGGTAACTGGAAAATGTTCTCATTTTAAGTTGTTTGTGCTATCTGGCAGTTAGTGGATCATGCAAAATTTTAGCCTTGGGTGACAGCTGGTGATTCCGTGGGAAGCCATTGCAACTGCTTGCAGTGACTTGCTGCTGAAGGAGCCTCAAAATGGAGAAAGAGGGACCCAAATTAACAAGGAAAATTTAAATGCTGTACGGAATGCTTACAGCCACGAGACAGATGGACCCTTCAATTATAAGAACAAGCATTTTGATTCTCATTGCTCTTCACCCCTACCAATTGAGAAAGTGATGGCTTCTGTTTGCCTTATTACCATTGATGAAGGTGTATGGGCATCTGGGGTTCTGCTCAATGATCAGGGCCTAATACTCACAAATGCTCACCTGTTAGAACCCTGGAGATTTGGGAAGACAGCTGTAAATGGTGGAAGAAATGGAAAAAAGTCAGGGGAACTTTTCTTACCACCTGAAGAATCTGTATTTCTTGGGCGTAGCATTGCCGATAGCTACAGGGAGACTCAGAGGTTACCATCAAAGACAGGGAAAATTGTAGATTCCTTTGTGGTTGATCAGAGAAAGGGGTACCAATTGAGTTTGTCTTACAGAGGCCATAGAAACATACGTGTTCGCCTGGATCACGTTAACCCTTGGATTTGGTGTGATGCTAAAGTAGTATATGTTTCTAAGGGGCCTTTGGATGTTGCCCTACTTCAGCTTGAATATGTTCCAGATCAGCTCTGCCCTATCAAGGTGGATTATACTTGCCCGATTTTGGGATCAAAAGCATATGTTATTGGACATGGACTATTTGGACCAAGATGTGGTAACAACCTTGCAAATCTTATACATCTGTTTAGATTGTATACTTTGGCCTCTTGTTCCAGTTTACTTCATTTCGTGCATTGATATATTGTTTTTCCTTTTTTTGGGCTTTCTCTTTCAGGGGCCTAAATTGTTTAGAATCAAAATTTCATTTCTATATTTACTTCATTTGCTGACTATAGGAATTAATATTGATTATTACATGTACATTAGATCTACTCAAGCATTCCTTTAAACATCTGTTGGCTTCTTATACATTTAGCAGCTCCTTTTCCTTGGAACATCATTATTTAGCATCTTTCTGGGGTATTCATTGTATAACAGATGCTGCTGGATTTCCCTGAATTCATGTTGCAGTTAATGAATTTGAATCCTGTTATATGTAAACAATTTCATTATCTTAAGATCTAAGTTCTTACCTACCATCCAGATTTGGAGAAATTTCTTATTAATTGCTCTGATTGACGTCTGTACTGGTCCATGGAGATGCAATATTGCTCATCTTTTCAATCAGAAAGGAATGATTCATACGCACTTCAAACATTGCAGGCTTTTCCCCTTCTGTTTGCTCTGGAGTGGTAGCAAAAATAGTTAAAGTGGAAGCATCTTCATTTTATCAACCCATTCAGGGAGGGGATTCCCATATTCCTGCAATGCTTGAAACAACAGCTGCTGTCCATCCTGGTGGGAGTGGCGGTGCTGTTATTAATTCAAAAGGTCATATGATTGGACTTGTTACCAGGTATAGTTTATTAAAGTGTTGCTTGCGAAAATGTTAATTTTTCTGCATCAGTTTTGTTCCATGATTGATCTACTTGAGAAGCTACCAAGTTCTACCCCCTCTTTAAATCCAAGACAGAAAGCATCTACGAGTGGCAGAATTCTATTTTATTTGTTATCAAATGATCTAATGACTGGAATTGGTTTGGATGTATGGTGGGGATATGTCAAACCACTTGGTATTGGCTTTTTTCTTTCCTCATATGAAGTTTGTGCTGCATTTGGTGTTATTTATTTGCCATGAACAATAATAATTACAATTTGACATACTTGAAGGAGAAAGTATCTTATATTTCAATAATAGTGAGCCTAGTATGCTCAATTTCTCCTAATTAAGCTCTACAGTGGATGCAGATTGAAGTTCTGCATTTAATGAGGTGTATTCTTGATACAGCAATGCAAGGCACGGTGGAGGGACAGTTATACCGCATCTGAACTTCAGCATTCCTTGTGCATTATTGGCGCCTATTTTTGAGTTTGCAAGAGGTGGTTTTCCGGAACTCATGCTTTAGAACATATTGATCGTGAAATGGATCTAATCTCAATTATTTAATGAACCAATGTTATAATTTCTATGATAAACTTCTCCACTCTTACTATAAACAAACAATGGTTATGAAAGTTATAACATTTCAACACATGACGCAAGATTCATTCTATGTGATTTTTTAATTGAGCTTCTGATAAACCTTGTTTTCTCGAGACAGATATGCAGGATGTTTCACTTTTGCAGAATCTTGATCAACCAAATCAACACCTTTCTTCGGTGTGGGCATTGATGCCATCATTCACCCCCAAGCCAAGCCCTCCTCTGCTTAACCTGCCAGAATCACTGCCGGAGGAGAATGAAAAACTAGGGAGGGGTTCCAAATTTGCGAAATTCATAGCAGAAAGAGACGAGATTTTGAGACGCTCAAGTCGACTGACAAAGGTAGAAAGCATTTCAAATGAGATTTTCCCTAGTAAGTTATGACATTGTGCCAATCAGTAACAAATACCAAGTCAAGAAAATACCATCAGCCTGAAACTGGAATCAAGAGCTTCCTTCTTTAATGGCAACAGTGTTTCATCTGTTTCCACTTTGCCTACTGCACCAAGGATGAATGCTAGGGAGAGAAAGAGAGTGCTTCTGGGGGCTTGACATTTGTAACTTGCTTAAATTTGTAAACAAGAAGTATACTATTCATGTACACACCATAACACTTCGTTCTCGAAAATATTTGTGCACACGATTTTTTTTATAAATTTAACTGAGTGCATGCGATTGAATTTTATTGTTCTCATAAAAATGAAATTTTGCAATAACACTTCTTTTATTATGTTTATTATCTTCATTGTCAGTTAATTATAATTTGCTAATACTGTATATACACTAGTTTAAAAAACTTTGAAGAAATAAAATTCCATTTCTTTTTTGAGTTCTTCTATTTTATCAAAATCAGTTTCTTGACAGCCCTTTGGGGTCCAACCAAAGTCGAATCCGGATTAGTCCGGATATCGAGCGCATCGGATGTAAAAAAAAAAAATCAGGTTCTTAGCCAATTTGTTGAGTTTTATTATTATTATTATATGGAACCATTCGATAATCATGAATGTATTAAAATAAAGAATAAAAAGAAAACTTATATTGTAAATAAGAAATTCAAGTAAAATATGTCAGATATTTTATATTATTATATTTGATGTTATAACTTTTATTTGTGTGTTACATATTATTATAGCTAAATATAATATACTTGAAATAAAATAAAAAAATTTATTACTGTTGAATATGTAGTTTATTAACCATAATTTTTAAAATGTTGAGAGTTAAATTCTAATATTTACAAGTATAGAGTTAAATTGCTAGCAAAGGACGATTGGTACGTACTAGACAATAATGTATTGAAACAAGAAAGCAACGAAACATATCACACTCTCTGTCACAATAAACACGTTTATAGTACAGTTCTTTACCTGTTGATCGCTTTTCTTTATCTGTAAATTACATGCCATTTCGCATCTTCAACCTCTTTTTCTTTATGTCAATAGATTCGCACCATATTTAGAGACAGGTACAAATTATGGTATAGTGAGTGGCTGGTGACTAAGACCAACCACCACTATACTTTTCACTATTTAAGTTACAGGGGTGGGTTCAGAGAAAGACGGGGAAAAAATGGAGACTTTGGCTTACAAGGAATACTTAGCGGGTTTACTCGCCGGAGTTGCCACTGTTATCACCGGTCACCCCTTTGACACAGTCAAGGTAATTATATTTGATCTGGGTATCTTTTAGATTTTGCTATTACGCCAATTCTTGAAGTGGGTTATTGCCATTTGTGTGCAGTTTTTAGTTGTCTTCAACAGTATAGATTTTTGAACTTTGTGTGATTATTTTTGTTTGTTTGTTTAATTTTTAAGGTGAAGCTGCAAAAGCACAATACAGGAGCTCATGGGATTAAGTATAGAAATGGTCTGCATTGCACGGCTAGGATTCTACAGACTGAAGGAGTATGCTTCTTTTGAATTATCTTTAGTGAGCTTTAAATGAACTTGATTGTTTGTTATTTTATATGCTGGTTAGACTAATTTATAATTCGCATGTATTGGCCTATTGATGCTGAAGTTGAATGAAATGCAATAAGGTATTATAAGCCATAAGAAAGAGTCCTTCCTGTCGCTGTTACCAGGTAATGAAGCTAATGATAGGCACAGATGCATTAATGAAAGTTTGAAAGTTTTGCAAATTCTCGTATGTGCCTTTTCTTTTCTGGTATTTCATTGGCTTCAATCAATTTTTCTATGGGATGCGATTGTGATATTGTGGCACCTTATTAGAGCATCCAGTCCTCCTAGGTCTGCTTCTTTAAGGTCATTAGTGCATTATTTTCTCATTTCAGAGGTGCAGGGTCCTTCCCTTTGCTGCCCTGTAGGGAATGGCCCAAAGGTTTTTGGTGTTTGAATGCTTTGAACAATTTTATATTCTCAAAGAATGAGCTAGAAACATTTGTCTTTGACAGGTCAAAGGACTTTATAGAGGGGCAACATCATCATTTGTTGGGATGGCTTGTGAAAGTTCACTTCTTTTTGGTGTTTATTCCCAAACAAAGCAGTCCTTGCAGGTATTTACGAAGCAAATTGGATAAGCCTGTTTGCTTATTTCTTTTGGCATCTCTATGCAGAGTGCATTCGTGGAGATTGTTGCAAATGTCTATTAGATACTTGTATATAACCCTTTTTCCCCTTATGTTATTCATGAAGGGAGGAGTGCATAGTGAAGTTCCCATTCCCCAAGTGATAATTCCATCCGCAGCTTATGCTGGAGCAATTATCAGTTTTGTATTATGTCCATCTGAGCTCGTGAAGGTCAGCTGCTTGTAAAGTTCATATAGTGGTCATCCTTCCCATTATTTTTTTAATCATGTTTATGGAACCAAGTTTCTCCAGTGTAGGATGCAAGTTCAAGGCACTGACTCCTTGGTTCCAAAGTTCAACAGATATAGTGGTCCTCTTGATTGTGCTCTTCAAACAATGAAACGTGATGGGGTGAGAGATTTCACATGCTTATTGGCTACTTAATGTGCGATATGGTCTTTGGTTTGATAAACAAACTTTCAGGTTTCAGGCATCTTTCGAGGAGGCTTTACGACATTGTTAAGAGAATCTTTTGGAAATGCAGTCTTCTTTAATGTCTATGAATATGTCCGTTATTACATGCATTTACAATTGAAAGCCTCGTCATCTGACCACAGCCACTTGATTGATATGGGGATTGGAATAATGAGTGGTGGCCTTGCTGGTGTAGCTGTAAGCATTCCAACAGTCTTGCATATCTCTAAACAAAAGTGTTATGTTTCAGATAATTTTTGTGCTTCCTTGCAAAATTTTGCCTAATTTCATTTTTTTTTTGCTATGCAGTTCTGGTCTACTGTTCTGCCATTGGATGTGGCAAAAACTATTATCCAGACTACTTCAGACAAAAACTCCACCAGAAATCCATTTCAAGTGCTAAACTCAGTAAGTTACTCTCTTTTTTGCATAATATGTGTCATGTCCAACCTCCAGCATTTTGGAAGTGGGGGGTTGCCTACTAGTGAAAAAGAGCAGAGAGGCTAAATGAATCCTTTTTTGTTAGATTTACAGGAAGGCTGGAATTAAAGGATGCTATGCAGGTTTGGCTCCTACAATTTTGAGAGCATTTCCTGCTAATGCAGCTGCAATTGCTACCTGGGAGCTTGCCATGAAAATGTTGGGGATCAAGCGTGATTAAGTATGTTATTAGTTACCTAATTAATTGTCATTACTGCTTTGGCGGTTAGAAAATTTTGATTTGGACTGAGGAAGTACTATTAAGTGAACTGGGGTGTAATTAATATGAATTTAAAGCTTCGTTTGATATTTCTTCTGTGACCTTGTTGTTCGGCAGAGCATCTCATATTACCCTCGAATTTCAGGCTTGCAAGATTAGTACGTAGTTTAGTTGAAGATGTTGCACAAGCAAGTCCTGGTGACACACATTAACCTAGGTTTTGGGAAGAATTCACATCAGTATTTAATTGTAACAACTAGCACTTTGTTAACATACTTGATTTTAGACAAGTTTGTAGCAATGCACTGTGCATGCAGTTGTAAAGTTTGCCTTAATGCAGCTGCTTGCCATAAATACTAAGATGATACAAGTCATCTTTCTTTCTTTCTCTGTATGTCTGTGATTATCTGTTTCCATGGTAGGAACCTTGTCTAATATCTTGTCCATATTTATGAAATCTGCTGTAATAGGGACATGGAATTGTGTCCTCATGCAAACTATATTTGCTTGAAACAGACAGGGAGGATATGTAAGGACTCCACATTGAGTTAATATTGTCTTTTCCTTGTAGACCCCTGGAGGCTGGCTTATCTTGTTGCTCAAAACGTCCATTGATTCAGTGGGGCTGTGAGGAGTGAACTCGACATGCATATTAGGCCACTGCATTACTAGCTAAATGACTCTCAAATCATATTCTAGGCTTCTAGCAAACATTTTATTAGAAATGCATGTGGATACAGATTAGAAACTGTCACAGATAGATTTCTGGTCATGCCCATCAGTGCCACCCAATCAAGTAACACGATTTGATCACAACATCAAAAAGTGGTTTTGTTTTAGAAGAGCTAACTAGCCGATGCATAATGGGAGTTATTTAGTTAAATTGACAGAAGAGAGAGAGCATGCTATAGATAACATATTCAGATCTATAACAGGCCTAAATATGCTTGGAGTAGGCAATTTTATTGGGAAATATTCTAATTTTCTCCCTCTTTAGTAGAAAGCCTATACCTCTCCATCCAGTGGTAAATCATTTTATTCAATTTTAGCCTTCACCATGATATTCAGATGAGCTTTTTCTACGCCTCTCATTGTGTCCTGCTAAACGCCTTCTGCAGCTTCTTTTGCTGTCATCAAACTCTGATAACTCATGGAACCTGTAAGTGCCATTTCAATGGCATACACATGCAAAACGAAACAAGGCAAGAAAAGAATGAGATAACTCACCTTAGAGAGTTGAAATGATAAGGACAAACAAAGATTTTGGCGGCAGATAAGTATGATATATATATTAAATTCTTGAGTTATTGCATAGATGGTGGCATGGCTTTGCTTAGATGCTTATTCATTCACATATCAAGAATCACAATATATATATCATTAGTTACACTAATTATCGATGAGGTTTGTGAAAATAAAATAAATTATTGTGATTTAGTGTTTAAAGATAGGCCCTTTCATCTTTTGAATTTGTTCCCTTTGAGGAAAAATCGAAGTTTCTTCCACGAAAGAAACTTTTGATAAATCAACAAGTGCCAGCCAATTAAAGTACAAGTAAACAAGTCTATTAAAATCGAATCAAAAAATTTATATTAGCTCATTTTTTTTATAAATGGAATTTAATAATTAAAAGCATTTAAAATAAATTTAATAATTATAAAAGCCTTTAAAACTTGATTTTAAATGCATTAAACTAATTTGTTAGGATTATATTTTTAAAATCATTCAAGAAAAAATTTAGTATAACTTGAGAAAAACACTTTTATTATTTTAAAAAATATAAATTATTATAAAACTCTACATCTTCTTCCAAAATCATTGGATTGCTATATCTTGCCATTAGATTAGGATATTATAATTACTTGAAAGGTATATTCATCAATATTCACATACAAGAAAATAAAAGGACATTAGCAAAACAAGACATATAATAAATGCAAGTGGGGTTTATGGTGTGCCCCTTTTAATGCTTCTGGAGTGACTCATAATTGAATTAATTGTGATCTCCAGCTCACATTGTCATGCGTGAATCGTGAATAATTAACAGTTGAGTTAGCCAGATCTCAATTCAAAACAACCTATCTAACTATGCTTCACAATGTTACACTAATTAAATGTTTCATAATTTTTTTATGATACTCAATAATCAACAATTTTCAGAGCAAAATTATGCTTTGTGATTAATTAGTTAAGTAGCAGAGAGTATAATATAAACATGAACATATGTTGTATTGCTTAATTAACTTTGTTTTTATTATAAAGGTTGATTATAAAATTTTGTGGATGTATTAATTAAACAGACATATCACAATCAATTTTTGACCGATCATTTAGTTAAATTGCTCTATCAATCAGTTCTTCATTTAAAATTGCAAAACTAAGGGTTATTTTCTCCATAAACAACGATACATACATATTAGAGAGACTTGTCAACATTTAAGTTGACTGTTCCTCCCTAGAAAAACCCAACTATCAAAGACCACTTTTTTTTTTTTTTTTAATATCCCTTTAATTGAAAATTGTCAATCAAAGAGAAGTTTTCCTTTTTTGTTTTTGTTTTTTTGTTTTTAATTTCCATGTAAAATTATGTTTGCATACCTTTTAGTAATTTTTCTTTCATCATATAAACCAAGAATGTCTTATTCATTCAACATCATGCGTCAGTATTCAGTACATTCATATAAAATAAGGTGCTAACTTGTCAGAATTTTGGCTTATAAATTTATCTCGACTTCAGTCACATGTGTAATGTGGAAAATAATGTCCAATCAATTATAAGTTGTGTAATTTTGTATTCAAATTAATTATAAACCATCTAATTTTATATATACAGTTGAATAAAAATATGTTAAATTAATAAGTTTTTAAAGACAAACATATAGGTCCAACCGTCAAAATTTAAAATATCCATTATATATATAAAAAAATTATAATTTTAATGTAATATTCATTAATGGTAAAAGATTTTTATGAAAGTTTAAATTGAATAATAAAAATAAATTAAAATGACTTGATAAATGATCAAATTGTTAAATTTAAAGAGTCAAATTTTTTTCAGAACAATGAAAATAAATGACACGAGTCTTAGAAATAATTCACAAATTAGGGTTTTCCATAGATATTGGAAATGACTTAATAGACCTTAACCATAGTGGAATTAAGACTATATAGTATTAATTAAGAAATGAGTGGAATTAAGACCATATAGTATTAATTAAGAAATGGTGAGATTATAAAACAAATGAAAATTTTGTCAGAAGAGAAGAAGAAAAATTAGGGTTTTTTCATCACCTGCTACATTGCTGGCAAAAGCGTTGATAAATTCCAGAAACAATAACACAAGGAGCCTTGGCATGGTGCTCACAGACTTTATGGCGTCTGTGGTATCGCTTAGCATCAGTCATATCAATTGAGCAATTCTCCGCCTGGCAAGAAACAGGCGGCATTGACCCACCAGCACCACCACTTGAACCTTTCTTGCCCTTCTTTTTCTTTTCATCTTCTGCAAACCCTAACCCACCAGCACCATCATCATCCTCCTCCTCTTCTTCATCATCCTCAAATTCCTTCAAGCTTCTCTTTCCCTCAGCCTTGCTTGCAGCCATTCTGAGAGGACAAAAACCACAACAACAAGGAGAAAAACAAGAAGCAATATAAGGGGATCACACAGTCTTCAGAAGAAGAAGAAGAAGAAGAAGAAAGAATATAAAAACTTTGATGAAAATGAGTGAGGAGGACCACAACAGACTTCATTTTTATTCTCCATATGGAGCTTATATATATATATAACCAGAAGGGTAACATAGTACTATACAAGTTTAGGTTCAGGTTAATTAGCTTCAAGACAAAACTTGACTTGATAGCTAACTGTTATGTTTCTTTATATTTTTTTAACGTATGTATATTTTATGATTAGGGTTCATATGTAATGTTGTACGTATATTATACTGTTTCATCATGTGATTCAAGACAGAAGTAGTACTAATGTTATAGGTCTAAACATAAGATCAGATTTCAGTCCTCCGATTATTTTGACTTTTCAAATGATCAAGTTACTATTATTTAATTAATGAAATTGGATGATTTTTATAAATTAATGCAAGCCACAGGATTATGCCCTCTGATCCTTTATTGTCCAATTAGTTTTTAGGTTCTTTGATTTAATTTTGCACCAACAAATTCTATATATAAGATAAGATAATGAAGCTTTGCAAATATTCTGTAACACAATTAATGGTTTGCCATCCATGAACATCATTTATAACACCTGCCTACCTAGCTACCTAGCAGATTAAGAACACTAATTAAACACTAACTAATTATTTGATGGCTAATGGAAGAAAATTAAGCAATTTCATTTAAAACAGTGCAAAAATGCTTGGATTAAGGACATTTTATAAAAATGCATTCTAGAATTATATTAATTTTGTCAATTTTTTAACTTATATACCTTGTATTATTTTTAAGTAATATATATAAATATCTATGGAGTTAGATAACCTCGCTATATATTATCATAAATCTAATACAAATTTATCACATTCAATGACTCAAATTTATAACGTATGTATATTACATGTTTATTGATCTAATACAAATCACTTGAAATATATATTATAAATGTAATTATTACATAAAATTATACATCTGAAATAAATAAAAATGTTCTATCACAAAAATACCATGTTATTTTCAAGAGAATATTTCCTGCAGTGTAAGTGGTATTATTGAAAGTTGAAAACCTAAATATGCCCAATAATTTTGAAAGATTTAGATGCATATATATGGTACAACCATTATCTCTATTATGTCCTGGGCATCTAATTCTTTCCTTCTTTATTTTCTTCACCTTTCTACCTTTGATTTTCACAATTTTTGCTGTAGCCAACAGTTTTTAAGCAAAGTGGGCAGGCACCTATCTAATGTGCATTATTATTGTTTTCTTTCATCAAATATAGGACCACGCTCCTACATTATCATCTAACTTGGTCCCCCTTTAATTTGTACTAGGGCAGCTTCACCGTACGTGCTAATACTGTATATATATATATATATAGGTGACGGAAACTGAAACCAATTCAAAAATCTCATGCCGTTTGTGTTCTTATGGTCACATGTTTGAGTACTAACAAAGCACACATAGGAGACAAAAACATTCAATATGGTTCATTGATTATCAATTTTTGAACTTTTGGTCTCTTTTCTTAATTTTTCTTAAGATATTCTTTAATACTGATCTTTAAACTTTTATTTAATATGTAACACACTTTAAATAGAAAAAATTTATAAAAAATAAAGAAATTGAGAAGAAATAAAAATAAAACCAAAAACAAGAAGAGTTAAATTGAGTAGAAATCTAATTACACTTCATTTTTCTATATGTATGGAAATTTTTTGTAATCTATGCAGGTCTAGTATAATTCCCACTTGACTTCTACGGATTCATGAAAACATCTGATAATATCATGTGTTAAAAGAAAAAAAAAAGTCATTCATAAGAAGTTTTAATAAGAAGACTCGACTTTAAAGATCTGGAAAAATGGTTTCTTGTAGGGCTAGGAATAGGTGGACTTGCTAAAGTTAAACACAAGTAACCTACCAAGTAACATGGCCTCACAATGTCCTTCCTTTAAGCAATTCGAAAAACTTTCGTCTTTGAAGGGTCATTGATCCTTTAATTAGGTACAATATTTGACTACCAGACAGCACCCAGCAGGCACGTTTTCGGCAGTGTAGACTTTTATTCTTCATGACACGGTGTTTGCCCAATTATATTTTAGCTTAATAGGGTTACATTTCTTCTTTTGTGGTTCCATTTCCTCGGTTACCTACCCACCAGAAACTTGAGGTTAAAAAAATAGTCAACATATGTGCAATTGCTCCAGCATGAAGCAGACATAGTTTTGTAGGTGACAGACAGCAACTGCTGTAGCTGCTCTATCAATTACATGCATGGATAGACTCCAAACATGCGGGAGCGATCGAGATCAACAGAGAACATTAGCAACTATAATCATTATTGTTTCCAAAAATTTCACTAGAAGTTAAAGAATGATCACTTGTCTCATTACAGAAATAGAAATAATGAGCTCAACAATCTTCAATCAAGAGATAGCATCCCATGGTTTCCAAATAATTTTGTTCCATTTTTTTGAAGCTAAAATGCGGTCACTATAAAATAAAATAAATAATAAAAAAAAAGGCCTGTAGCTTCTTCATTAATGGCTTGTGTGTGTCAAGATATCATGAAGCAACTCTCACGGGCCTATCTACCAAATAAACCTTTGGACTCCAGGTTCATGGCTCCAATAGAATGGTCTAAACAAGAACATCATCATTGTGAACGTATTGATTGCAGCATATGTCAGTCCCATTAGCACCAAACTTTGATTATCATTGATATAGGAATGAAGCATCAAGAAATAGAATGGTATTGTATAGTATCTGAACTCGATTAGTGGAGCAGGAACTAGAGCTGCAGCTGTAGCCAAGAAATATGTCAACACCCAGATTTTCTGTTGAGATTTCCCTGCCAATAAACGATAAAGATGGGGTGTCAATGAAGCTGAATATATCAAACCATGATGGGTGAAAAGAGATATACTAACCCAATGTGCTACAGATCGAAAACCATGAATAAACATAAAATGGAACCAAAAGGTACTTCATCAACCAATGAGCTTTGATGACCTTCCTCCAGAGATAAAAAGGATAATGCCGGTTGTCAGCAAGAAGATAGGGGTGAGCTATGCTGCAAGAATAGTGTAAATTCTATTATGAATGGTGAGGCAGCAGAGGAAAATGTGAAATAAGCACTGCAGCTATAAGTTTGGATGGCCATATCATTATGCTTATGTCCATGCATGTAACATTCCATGGTGAACTAGAACATTTTATCTTCTTACTTCATCTTCCTAAACAAAGCCAAAGATAAATGAAATATAAGCAAATGCTACACATAACTGATAGGTTCTGGTTCATAATTGTTTTGGTCCCTTGCATTTTTTTTTTTTTTTTGTTCCTTTGGTTTTGCTTTTAATTGCTGTGTTGTTGCATCTGTTTTGGTATCTGTTTTTCTTTTCCTATCCCATCTGTATCTTGCTCTATTCCAGGCTTTTTCACTTAGCTTCTTTACTCACAACTAAGACAAGTCAATGCAGCAAGACACATATGTGACTGTCCCACTTCCTTTCCTATCACCCAACACAATTATGATATATGTGTTTCATCTGCTCAGCATCTAATACAAGCATTTGGTTGTTTTTCTAGAAAGCAATGGCACAAAAGCCTGATACTCATATAAAAAGGAAATTTATAACATGCTGATGTTGTCCTAAAGGTAGCATCTCAACTGACCTGAAAAAATGTACAGAGATGAAGCCAGCAGTAAGAACCAGTAGCCACTGACAAAAACTAAGGGCCCTGTTCTTGCAGAACGACCGGAACATATCTGCCCCATGACTTAATGAGAAATGCAGAGGGGCTGTTGCCAGAGTAGAAATCAAACTAAAATACATTATCTGTGCAAAATGCAGTGAGACTGCATGAGCTTCTTTTGCCCCTGAAAACGGTAAGATAAAGTGAGAACCAAATTCTTACAACATCAAAGAGACCCTAGTAATATGGGGTAATACCTAGAACTACACTCCCGTTCCATCTGATGAAAGCAACAAAGGCCACCAATACAATGAAGAAGGGGCTAAAGGATAAGAAAAGATTCCACTTCATATGCCATGATGTCAAACAGATTTCCCGAATCTCATCAAGAAAACCTGCAACATAAAGTCAAATGGTGCTGTCTTAGCATTGAGAAGAAAGAAAATTAAACAATCACAAAAGCTCTTTCTAATATATAAAGATCAAGACCTGTAGAACCAGTAGTTGCAGAATCATTTGTAGTCATTGTGGGATATTTACTGGCATCCACATTCTCATTAGGCTTTCTTCTTCTCATATTTGAGCCTGTTGGGACAAAATTGTTGGGAACAAAAGGACCAGTTTCTTTTCCTGGTTCACTTAGCTCGTCCACTTTCAGATTTTTTCTTTGATTGGTTAGAGTAACATCTATGATGCCTGTGCATGCGACAAAAACCACCCATATAATATTTGTTTGCCGAATAAAAACTGCAAAGGCTCCAAGCTGTTCAAAAAATCAAATAAAAAAAATGATAAGTTTTGCAAAACAAAGTAGCATCAGCAGTGTTGGCATTTTCATAACAAGCAGTGGCAAGAAGCCTTGCACGCATCCAGAGAGGAATGCATAATATGCTGATGTTGTCCTGTTGGTGACATTTTCCAATGCATGGTAATGCTAATGTTCTAAAGTTACCTAACTCCTTGTTCAAGGTAGTTCGGATCAATTCTCAATCAATTATTCCAATTTAGTATTCTTAAAGTCCACAAACAACATGTGACAAACAAACTAATGAACAAGAGTTCAATGGCATGGAAGTAATTGGGAGAATCCTCTATTGTTAAACAAAAGATAATACCATAACATTAGAGGTAAAAAAAAGTGGAAAATAGTAATGCAGATGACCATTAAAAAAATTGAGATACCAATGCACTGAGGTCGTATTTCTTCTTCAAGCATGCAAGGTACATAGCAAGCACTGCAACAAGCGATGCAACATCAGTGTAGTAAAGAAAAGTGAAAAACCAATGGAGCGGGTACAGAGCTAGGATCACAGCAAGAAATGATGCTTTTCTTTCATCAAGAGTTGGCCTCATGTGAGTGATTATCTCATATACAATAACACTGCATAAAACCGCCAAAACACCATTTGTAGAGCGAAGAATTGCAGTTGAGCATGCGTCAGAAAATAATGACACCACTTGCGCAAGAAACATGCCTGGAAACAAACAAGCAACATGGGCAAGTGAAAGACAGTACCTGCAAGAGTTTTGTATTGCATTTTATCAACTCCTATAACTACATAATTGACCCGAGAGGATCAAAATCCATCTACTTACCAAAAGCTACTACTTTTCTCCTTTTCATATCATAATATTTGTACTTTGGAAAGTCCAAAAATGCAAGAATTCAATTCAATTCAATTCCATTTTCATGTTTGCAAAAGGCTATAAGTGCTTAAATTTAGAATTAAAGAACATTAGTGAAATCACGACACAGGTGAGACAAATCCAATTTAATATATCAAACAGGTGACTGGAACATAATGCTAAAAATCCTGAAAGATTCAGCAACTAAACTATCATTTGTTAAGTTTCATATTAAGACAAAATCTAAAAACAGACAGAAAAAGAAAAGAAAGAAACATACAGTCCAGGAGGAGTAGTAATCATAGGATCCCAACTCAATAAATTGCCTTTGCAGTACTGTTGAGCTTGAGGTATGTGAAATATCTCATCCTGCAACATTTTCAATTAATGGGCCTTCTTTTTTCAATTAAATTTCTACTGAATTAATAGAAAAGATCAAAGCTTTAGACGTAAATAATAATTAAAATGATAATAAAAAGGTGTTACCATGTAAGGATGAGGCACAATTTGATTGACAATAATTGAAACCGGAATTACCCATAAGCTCACTATCACTGCAACTGCTTTTCTACCCATTTTTTAACTAATCTTCAATCAAAAAATTCACTCACAAATTTGTTACTTCATGCTATATCGCTCATTTTTCACCTGCGCACGCTCCAATACAAGCTCATGTCTCGTATGGGAAGAGACAGTCAGCTGCAAATCAACTACTGAAGAAGATGACAGAAACGGCGTCGTTGCTAAACAATTAGATGGTCCAATAAGGGCCCAATTATACTCTCAAACTGGGCCAATAAGGTCCATTTCAAACCCAGAATTCCTAAACTAAATGTTGCAGAAAAAGCGAGGCAAGTTGTGGCGTGGCATTGCTCGTGTCAGCATCGACTGACACGTGTCTTAACCATGTCACCACATGGACTTATCGTCTGACGTGGAAGTGTCCATGTCATACCAATTGCCAAGTGTCATATGACACGTGAGCAAGCCTAATTTTATTATGTACTAATTTTGTAAATTTAAAATTTAAAATATATATTATCCAAAAGGAAAATATATCCAATTTTAATATAAAAATTCGTATTTATTAATTAAATATTATATACTTGACTTATATATCATATGTACAACTATAAAATATAATATATCTAGCATAGATGAAAAATTTTACACTTGTAAAAAATGTTGCTCTATTGATGAAGTATGGGTGCTTGGCAAAAAGCAATGAAATTAGAGAAACAAATTTATGAACAAAATAATGGACACATGTTCAAATTAAGTTACATTTTTTTTTAGGACTAAATTAATTTACGTGTTGAATACTAATTAATAAATCACAATTTAAATGGCATTTTTGTATAATCATTTAGTCAAAGATGATGGATAACAAGAAAATTACAAGTTACATAATTTGGGTAAGGTAAGCATATCTCTATAAGACATCGAATAACTATGAATGCACAATATTTTAGATTGTATAGATCTCTTACTTTATATTAAATTAAAATAAAAAATAATATAAGTTTAAATGTTTAGCAGAAAATGACCCCATTCTCAAATTAAATGTCATGAATACATATTATTAATGGATATTCATGTAGCAACATTTGTTGTTACATGTATAATAATAATATATGTATTATATATTTGAATATAGAGTTTTATACATAGAGCGACTCTTTAATTGAATAAGATAAACTAAATGGTTTAACTCATTTTTGGTATTTGGGATTTGAATGGTGATCGGATCATGGATGTTGTTGGAGTGATTTAATCGATTTACAAGAAAACTCTCAAACAACTAACCTTTTTCTATTGAAGGCTATAGTCGAGATTGCCACGAATTCACAGACAGTTCAAAGATTTTGCTCCGATTTATCCAATAGTCAAGTTTTTCTATTTCTGCTTTGTTCTTTTTTAGATATTTTAGTAGTTCTTTCACTATTTTTTATGGTTGTTCTAGGTTTGTTGTATAACTAGTTAAGGTTAATGATTTTCAAATTTGATGATATTTTTTTTTAATTAATAGTTTGATGATGTTGTTAATTATAGGATTTTAAAAGGTTATTATCAATATCTTTTAGCACTAAACTTTGTAACAATCTCCATCTCCAGTTAGTAATGAAATATTTTCGTTATGTTAAAAAAAAAAAAAAAAAAAAGATAAACTTGATTTTTTGTGGACGCACCAAATGTACTAAATTACAAATAGAATTGTCACCCACAACATTCCATAGACCCCACCGTGTTGCAACTTTCAATAAATAACAACACACCCACACCCACACCCACACCTTCCTTCTTCTGATCACTTTGTGTTTTAGTAGATATTTTCACTGCTGAAGAGGAAGATTCTTTATATGGCCAGAACTATATATATTAAATACTACACTACACTACAAAAACACTTAATTTCCCATTCCGAGGTTTGATTCTCTCCCCTAAAAAAAGGTTGTTCTTAATTATTTATTCAAAAAATATTTTATTTTAAATTTTAAATTATGATATATGCATTTTATTATATTAATTTTTGATAATTTTTTTATTACTTTTATATTTTTTACAAATTTTTAGTTTAAATAAAAAAAACTTAATCCAAATATATTTAATTTGCATGATTTTGAAGGGGTTTAATTTGTTTAATATATATACTTACGTTTGTGCTCAGTTAAGCTCTATGATTCACATTGAATCTTTTAGTTTTATTTTCAGTTCTCATGATCTTCTGAGCTTAAACTAAAAAAAATGAAAGAGTTGGAAAATAGCAATTATTGTTGGATAGATAAGAGGGGAATTTCATTTAATTTATGGACCCTCTGAAGATCGTAGTCTCATAATTAATTGATAGAGCGAATTTTTATATATTTGGTGATCCAAATATTTTTCTCAAACGTGGGGAAGAACTATATAATACAGGGAAAATGGTCAAATTGGACCTTTACTTTGAGCCAAATTGAATATTAATGTTTGTTTTTTT
>CATIWO010938151.1:0-17630 GCA_949673435.1 Macaranga tanarius
GAGGTGTTTAACGAAAAAATTTTCTTTGGTTTATGAATATTATTTTGGGCTCTAGTAACCATGTGTGATGGTGGTTGAGGGATTGGACTAGAAGAGGATATTGAGTGAGAAGGACTTACAGGTGATGAAGAAGCGGCAGAGATGTCCAAGGACTGAGAAGGAGCAGAGTCATCCTTATGAGTAGTCGAAGTTGTTGGGCAATCAGGTGAATGTGATGAAGAATTTATGTCCTGCATAGAAGAGTTAGAAGTAGGTACTATGGTTGGAGATAAAGGTGAATGAGTATATAAGCCATCAGGTGTAGTAGAAATAACTTGTGATTTGGGAAAAAACTGAGACATGAGTTCATTATCAATTGAATCAGGAAGAATATTTTCTTTAAATGGAAAAATACTTTCTACACAAATTACATGACGTGAGACATACATGTGATTCTTTTTGGGATCAAAACAGTAATATGCATGATGGGGAAGAGAATAACCGAGAAATACACAAGGACGAGATCGTGGTTCCAATTTGTGTTTGGTGTAAGGTTTGAGCCATGGGTAGCAGAGACATCCAAAAACTTTAAGGGATTGATAGTTAGGAGATTGCTGAAACAATTTATTATATGGAGAATCAAATTTAAGAACAGCGGTAGGCATGCGGTTAATAAGGTAAGTTGCAGTTTGAAAGGCATAGGGCCAAAACTTTAAAGGAATGGAAGCATGATGAAGAAGAGTAAGTCCTGTTTCAACAATGTGACGATGTTTTCTTTCAGCAGAACCCACATGTTTTGGAGTATAAGGAGGAGAGGTTAAATGCTGAATGCCATATTTGGACAGGGAACTAGTGAGAGCTTGATATTCTCCACCACCATCTGTATAGACAGTTTTGATATTAGTGTTGAAGAAATTTGCAATCAGGTTTTTAAAACGCTCAAAGATAATAGACACTTCTGATTTCAGTTTAAGAGGATAAAGCCAAGTATATTTGGTAAAGTAATCAATACAAATAATATAATAGCGAAAATTTCCAAAAGAATTAACAGGGGCGGGGCCCCAAACATCAGAGTATATAAACTGAAATGGTTCTTGACAAGAAATAGATGAAATTCTAAAAGGAAGTTTGTGACTTTTATTGCAGAGACAGGAGTCACAAGGAGAACTAGATGATTCTTTGTAGAGCAAATTCTGTGACGGTAGAATTTTTTGCTGAATCACTGGTGATGGGTGACCAAGACGCTGATGCCACAATTGGGAAGATATAGTGAGATGTTGACTCTAGAGTTTCTACTTCTGCATATGTTATATTCTTTGGTTCCAATCCAATCAGTTGGAGGAAATCATGCTTTTGATTTGCTGTAACAGTGGAGCTGATTATTCTCTATCACAACATATCGCTTGCATTAATACGTTTGCCCGCAGAAAGCATAACCTATCCTTGGCAATCTCGAATAACAGTACCAAGGCCAGCAATATGTAGATTAGCTGAATATGATGCATCAGTATTCAATTTATATGTATCTGTTGCTGGAGGTTGCCATGCACTTATAGAATAACAAATTGCTGAGGGCAGATAATGTTGTTCCAAATAAGCTGATTTAAAAGAAGTCAGTTGATGTTCAGCCTTTAACCCAATCTCATGAGCAGGACAAACTGTTGAACCATGCACAACCCGATTCCTATAAAACCAAACATGCCAGAGAATCATCACCACCACTTCAAATTGATTTCTAGACAAATGATTGATCAAATATGATATCAAGTCAAAGATAGAAGAATGAGGAAATTGATCAACTCGTAGTGACAAAGAACAGCTTAACCACACACTACGAACCCAAGGGCAGTGCATAAAAAGATGATGTGGGGATTCATGTGCAGTGCCACAAAAATGACAGACACTAGAAGCTTCAATTGCTGTCGCAGTTAAAAAGCATGACATATGTGTCGTTTGGCAGAGACAACAATACGCAATACCAAATGTGTGTTTTTCTCGGAATGCTGATTGGAGAATTAAAGAAACATAAGAAATTTACTTTTATTTTAAGAAAAGGACTGAAGTCGTGCAAGTAGTTTTCTTGGAAGTTTCATATTGTTAATATTTTATATTTTTCTTAGAAGACCATAAGAAATTTAACTTTCATTTTTTTTTTAAAAAAAAATTCTGTTTGCAATTTGAATAATAAGGTCTCACAATTCCAATTTTTCTTGTAAGTTTCTTGTTTGGTGTTGTCATGGCTTCATCTTCTTCTTCTTCTAGAGATCCAAAGAAATATGATGTATTCATTAGCTTCAGCGGAGAGGATGTCCGCTATACTTTTCTCCCTCACCTCTGCAAAGATTTGAGTAGCAAACAGATCTACGCTTTTAAAGATGAAAACCTCCAAAGAGGAGAAGAGATCTCGTCGGCACTCTTGAACGTGATCAAGAATTCATATATTTCCATAGTCATTTTCTCAAAAAATTATCCATACTCCACTTGGTGCTTGGATGAACTAGCTCAGATATTCGAGTGCTACAAAAGGATGAATCAGATAGTAATTCCAGTTTTTTACCACGTAGATCCTTCTCACGTTCAAAATCTGCAAGAGAACTTTGATGATGCTTTCGCCCAGCTTAGGAAGCGATTTGACCACTGTTTAGAGAAGATGGAGATCTGGAGGCATGCTTTGGTGGAAATCAGCGGCTTATCTGGATTTGTTTCATCCCCTCTGAAGTAAGTTTTTTTCCCCTTCTGTTGTGAACTTATTCAAATTATCATCTTTCATTTTTTTTATTACTCTTTTAGATTTTTTATCTAGTTTGTTTTGAAAAATTTTTGCATACACCTAGCTGCACTTATAACATCTTAGAAATTTTTTTTTAATTATGTGTCAATCGTCAGATCCAATACCAAGCGTAAGACACTGAATGTACAAATTAATCGGTTATTGCTGATGGTGTATGTACTTATATTTTATTTTTCTTTGAATATAAAATGGAAACTCAAGATTTCAACTTTATCCTATAATTTTATTTACTTTTGTCTTAAATTATGTTGAGCAGTGGAGAGCTAATTAAACCAGAACAAATTACCTAGTTTTCTTTATAAATTTTATGCTATTTATCTCCTGTGACAACTCCATTTTGAGTTACTAATATATAGTTTTTTTCCTCCCATGTGGATAGGTCTGAGTCTAATTTTATTGATGAAATTGCCGATACTGTTAGCATGAAATTAAGCCAATTGTATCCAAGTGATTCTCAAAGTGATGGTCTTTTTGGAATCGATTTACGCCTCCGAAAAGTGGAACAGTTATTGTGCACTGAGTTAAAGAATTGTGTGCGTATAGTAGGAATATGGGGAATGGGTGGTATTGGTAAAACAACCCTTGCAGACAAGGTGTACAACAAAATCAAGAACAGGTTTAATGCTCACTATTTTGCATCAGATGTAAGGGAAACCTTGGAAAAACGTGCACTAAAAGATTTGCGGGATGAAATCTTTCGTCAATTATTAAGGGAAAAAAATTTAGAAATAGGCACGCTCCATTCATTAGAAACTTCGGTCAAGAGAAGGCTCCGCTCCCAAAAAGTTCTCATTGTTTTTGATGATGTGAATGATTCTGCGCAATTAAGGCTGTTGCTAGGAGGCAGAGATGATTTGTTTCGTCCTGGTAGTAGAATTATAGTAACATGCAGAGATAGCAGAGTGCTTAAAACTGTAGGCAGAGAGGTACACATATATCCAGTTGATGGATTAAATTATAGTGACGCACTTAAGTTGTTCAGTTGGCATGCCTTCCGCCAAAACCATCCCAAACAAGGATATATAAATATCTCAAAAAGGGCAATAGAGTACGCTCAAGGCATTCCCCTAGCTTTGATCGTTTTAGGCTCCAATCTATACGAAAGAGGGATGGAAGAATGGGAAGATAAACTAGAGAAAGTACAAAGCATTGCTGATAAGGACATTCAGAAAATTCTGAGAATAAGTTATGATGGACTAGACAGAGATGAACAGAGGATTTTTCTTGATATTGCATGCTTTTTCAAAGGGAAGAAGGAAGATACATTGAAAAGAAAATTACAAAGCTTTGGTTTCCATGCAGAGATTGGAATAAACCGCCTAGTTGAAAAATCTCTCATAACTTGTAAGAATTCTTTTCGTGGTAGTGTTATAACGATGCATGACTTGATTGAGCAAATGGGGAGAGAGATCGTTGTTCAAGAAAGTAATAAGATGGTTGGAGAACAAAGTAGACTGTGGAATGTTGAGGATATCATTCATGTCTTAAAAAATGATTTGGTAGGAAGCACAATAAAAACATTGCAATGCTCCATTTGTTATTTAAAAAATATTTTATTTTTATGTATTTTGATTTCTCTGTTTTTGGTTGTTAGGGAACTGCAAAAGTGGAAGGCATATTACTAAACATGTTGAAGATTGACGATGAAATAGTTGAATTAAGTTCTAAAGCCTTCATGCAGATGCATAATTTAAGATTCCTCCAAATATTTACTGGCGGCGATTATTATGATAATGAGTTTTTTTCGTCAGAATTATCCTTTCCTCATGGCGTATCGTTTCTTCCTGACAAACTAAGATACTTGAAGTGGGAAGCTTACCCATTCAAATATTTGCCATCAAATTTTTGTCCACACAATCTTGTTGAACTTCACATGCCAAATAGCCAGCTTAACGAACTTGGAAATTTGGATAAGGTACATTTTTCTTTTTAATAATAGTTGCAATAGTATTTATATTTACAATATAGGTATAAGGGGTGTTTGGTTTAGCTAATTTAATAAATTGAAAGAGATTTTTTAACAAACTAAATTTTAGGTGTGTTATGAGATTTTTAAATCTGTAGCTGATAGTTATTATCAAAAATACCTATGGATAATCAGTTCTATTTTAGAGTTTTATCAGGTAGCTGATTTGAATTTATTTTTTATTTGGACTATATTACCCATATTATGAAGACATACAATAGATAATTAGTTCTATTTTGAAGTTTTTTTCATCAACAGATAGCTGATTTGAATTTATTTTTTATTTGGACTATATTACCCATATTATAAAGATATACTAGTGTCAAACATTACAACATTTTTGACTTATTGCAATTTTATATTTAACTTTAAAAGTTGGCAAAAGTAGCATAATTTGATATTTTAGTTGCAATTCTAGTAAATTTTAAATTTGATCAAAATTGAAATATAAAATGTACATGTGAAAGATGAGGTGGCTAATTCACTTAAACATAAGTGGAGCCCACATACCATATATGCTAACTACCATTTTATATTTTAATTTTTAGCATATGTGACATGTGAATCTCACTTTATTTTATGTGCGTTAGCCACCTCATCTTCCACATGTGCATTTATATTTTTATTTTTAACATGTGTGACATGTGTGTCCTACTTTATATAAGATGAGTTAGCCACCTGTGCATTTTATATTTTAATTTTGACCAAATTCAAAATTGTGCTAAATCTGTAACTAAAATATCAAATTGTGCTACTTTTGCTAACTTTTAAAGTTAGATATAAAATAAAAAAATTGAAAAAAAATTCACCACCTTTAATGCTTTTTATAATTTCAACATAAATTTTTTTTAATTTTGGTAATGTCATTCACCAACTTTCTAATTTTTACAATTCAATAAACCGACAAACTCTCAGACAAATATTAACTAACATAATAGTTAAAATTATCTTTAATTCTTTAAATAGAATTCACATAGAATCTAATGAACAAAATGGTGCGTCCTAATAATTTAAAAAATACAAATTTAAAATAGTTTTATCTGCATATTTTTTCAAAAATCAAGCCATTTAAAATGGTGTATTTTAAAATTTTAAGGTTTCATAAAATACACTATTTTGTGCATGCATTGGAGCCTATATATAAATCCCACGTAGAGAACTAAAAATAATTCCGACTGTCATATCAATTTAATTTCATAATTGAGTTTACTGGTACTTGAAATTGAAAAAATTAAAAAGTTGGTGAATGACAATACCAAAATTAAAAAGATATGTTAAAATTACTGAAAGGAAAAGAGGGAAATAAATCACAATAGAGTAAAGATCACTAACCCTTTTCTCCTGCAGCGGAAACCGTAGTAAATATGTTAATCGAAGCCTTGAGTACTAGAGTAAAAGCTATTGTCTTCACGATCTAAATACCACCGGGATAAACAAGAATGGAAGAAAAACTACACATAGAGTTTTTTGGTGTTTTGTGTGCAGAGAGTTTTTTTGTGAGTTGTTGTGTACAAAATAGAAAACTCATACTCAATAAAAGAGTAGCAAGTAGACTTTTATTAGGAGTCTCTTATATCCAAATTCAAAACTTAAACTAATTAAGTATTAGATAATATATTAAATTATCTAAATCCTTTTTAAATTTGGAAGTGGATTAAGTCATGGGTGTACATAATCTAACATCTTTCACTCGCACATGACTGAACATATTCAGTTTTCATCCCATTCATATTAATAAATAGATTATGTGACCAGCATATAATGAGAGCACTTATGCTATGCAATGGTTAGAGATATAGCGCGTCTCGATAGAAGATTCTATATCTTGACATATGCCTTACACCAGATTACTTCCTTACATTCACTGCTACCTTTTGATCTCTTAGCAATATTTTATGTCCACTATTATGTATGTACCACTTATGGCACTTATAATATGCTAGCCAGTGAATAATAGAAACATTGAATGTAGTCTATTAATAATCTTCCCCTCATATACTATTCCTATCATATAGTTTAACTCGCTTATCCAGTCAATTCCTCTAGGCCGTATCTCACATGACCTTAGATTTTTCTAAAACAGGCACATCAAATCATACTTTAGAAATATACCTTAGGTCTTAAGGGTAGGTTTCCAAAAACTATAAGTTTATGAAACGGGTCTCACACTAGGGAAGGTTGAGATCATTTGATTATTTTTATAGCTTTCCATCCCCGATCGGCTTTTGCATGCATGGTATGAATCATGCGTTATAGTGTTCATTCTCTTTTTAAAAAGAGCGCATGTTTTAAAATGATTAAAATCATATATTTAACACCATACAGAAACTACACATTCAGGTGTACCTCAACACTAAATCTTAATACTTAATTGAGGTTGCTTCTGGGCATAAAGATAGAACCAAGAAGAATTGCCTTTAATTCTCTTTTTAAAGATTATATAAATTAACTTACAAATGATGAAATGAAATGTATGATTTTATCTTGCACTTAAATTAGAATTCATCTAATACTTAAGCAAGACGATATACATATATTAAACGGGCTTTTGTAACTTCCTTATCTGTTTAAAATACTGCCTCATCTTAATCTTTGTTAAACCTATTTAACAAAATTAGGATCAACATCTGTGTGAGTGGGTTACTTCTCTGTCCAATATGCTTTAAATGTCATATACATTTAATACTAACATATTGTGTATTGCCAAATGAACATCCACATATTTATTGAAAATAAACATATAACAAATTATGTTCAAATTACATGATAAGTAAAGTACAATATAAAATCTACACAAACTAAAATATTTAATGTGCCTCTCAAACACATCTCTAGTGACAACTTTTGTCAACGGATCTACTATCATGTCATGTGTAGAAATGTACTTTAAATTCACCTCTCCTCTTGCAACCATGTCTTTAACATAATGATACGTGATATCAATATGCTTAGTCTTATTATGGAGCTTGGGATCCTTAGTATAAGCTATTGACGATTGACTATCACTCATGATTGTCACATGTTCTTTAGAGGAAGTAACTTTAAGATGATCTAAGAATCTTTTAAGCCATACTCCTTCTTGGTCAGTACTTGAGAATGCAATTAATTCATCTTCTATTGTTGATAAGGCAACACATGTTTGTTTCTTTCTACTCTAGAAGATAGCATAATTGCCTAATAAGAAAATAAAACCATATGTAGATTTCCTCTCATCTACATCTCCAGCCCAATCGGCATCTGTGTATCCTCTCAATTGCAGATCTTTTCCTCGATAACACAACGAGTAGTCCACAATATCTTTCAAGTATCTCAAAATCCTCTTAATTGCCTTCCAATATGCTTCACCTGGGTTGGACTGATATTTACTTACTATCCCAATAGTATAGCAAATATCAGGTCTTGTACACAACATTACATACATAAGACTTCCGACGGCACTTACATAGGGAACGTATTCTCTTACTAAGAGTCTCTCCCTTAGCTCCAGGGTTATTTATGGATTTGCAGTTTTGCATTTTAAACCTTTTAAGGACTTTATTGAGATATAGAAAGAGACAATAACTTTCTCAAACGGTCTCTTAAAATCTTAACTCCATGAATATATATTGCATCACCCATATCTTTCATCTCAAAATTGGACGACAACCAACTTTTGATGTTCTTAAGGTATTCGACATTATTTCCAGCCATAAGTATGTCATCAATATATAATGTCATAATAACAAATTTACTTCCACAGCTTTTAGAATAAATACAGTGATCTTTGTCTATCATAATAAAGTTATTTGAAATAACCGCATTATGAAACCGAGCATACCACTGTCTAGAAGACTGTTTAAGGACATAGATTGATCTCAGTAATCTGCAAACCTTTTGTTCGCTACTTTTTTATTCGAAACCTACTGGCTATTGCATATAGATTTCTTCATCCAATTCTCCATTGAGATTACATCCATTTGATGTAACTCTAGGTCTAAATTTGCCACTATAGCCAAAATTAACCTTATGGACGTAAATCTCACAACAGAAGAGAAAGTCTCTTTATAATCAATCCCTTCTTATTGTGTGCAACCCTTTGCTACTAGGTGAGCTTTGTATCTTTCGATACTTCTATCAGCCTTTCGCTTGATCTTGAGAACCCACTTGTTCCCAATTGTTTTGCATCCTTTTGGCAGATCAACCAATTCCCAACCATGATTTGATCTTATGGATGTCATTTCTTCTTCCATTGCCTTAATCTATTCACCTTTAGCTGGACATGAAAGAGCTTTAGACACATTTTTTGGCTCATCATCTTCTTGTAGGTCAACTAAAATAGCTTGACTCATACCATCAGATCGATATCTTTAAGGTAGAACACTCTTTCTTTGTGATCTTCGTAATTCAAAATCTTGATAAACATGCCTCATATATCATCATAATTTGGAATGCTCCTACTTGGTTCATGTTCTATACTCCCTCTGGAGTCAGGAATCATACTCCCACTCAATTCAAGATCATGAACATTCAAATCATCTAGAGGTGGAAGACCATTATCTTCTTCCTCTAGATTTTTCCCACTCGAATGGAGTGATCTTTGAGTGTCCATTTCTTGGGTCTCACAAAGAATATAATTTTGACCTTCATCGCCCAAATTAGAATATTCATTCTCAATGAATACGACATCTCATGATTCAAATTCTGTCACTGTACCATTTTCATACTCACCTATGAAAATGTATCATTTTGACACTTCAGTGTATCTTACAAAGATACCTTTTTTACCTCTTGGACCTAATTTTTCATATTTACTTAAGGTATTATGAACATAGGCAGCACAACCCCGAGGTTTCAAATGGCTTAGGTTAGGTTTTTGACCAGTCCATAACTCATATGGAGTAGTAGTAACAGAGTTAAAGGGCACACGGTTTAGGACATAAGTGGCAGTAAGCAATGCATCTCCCCAATAGGAAATTGGTAAATTTGCTTGTGCCATCATAGATCTAACCATATCAAAAAGAGTCCTATTTCTTCTTTTAATAACTCCATTATGTTGAGGAGTTCTAGGAATAGACAACTGATGCTCAATTCCTTTTTCATCATATAAAGTCTTGAATTCTTCAAAAAGATATTCACGACTACGGTCGGTTCTCAAAGTTTTAATCCTTCTATCTAATTAATTTTCCACCATGTTCATAAAAGTTTTGAAGCAACTTAAAGCTTTAGATTTATAGGATATCAAGTAGACGTGACCATATCTAGAATAGTCATCTATGAAGTTGATGAGGTAGTAGGCCCCATGCCTAGCCCTCACATTCATTGAACCATATATGTCGGAATAAATTAATTATAAAGGAAATTCAGCTCTAGTTGCTTTACCAAATGGTTTTCTAATTAGTTTTCCTTTAAGGAAATGCTCACAAGTAGATAATTTGACTTTTTCTAAATTGCCTAAAAGGTGTTATTTTGCTAATCAACTCATTCGATCTTAGCCAATGTAATTCAATCTAGCATGCCATAAATTCAAATCATTTTCATGATCATGCAAAGAAGTAATTAAAGAAAAACTAGCATTATTATTGAAATCGATATAATCAACATCCATAATAATGAAACCATCTATAATAAAACCAAAACCATAAGATGTTGTACCCAAACACAAACATACATTGTCATTATAAAAGTACCAATTGAAACCAAATTTCAATAAAACAAGAATATATACTAAATTCCTACGACTACGAATACTTGGAGCATAGAGAACATTATGTAGGAGAAGGGTTCGACCACCACGTAAAACTAATTTACATGTTCCTTTTCCATTAATTGAAATCTTTGCATTATTTCCCACATAGATCCATCTCTCTCTGTCAGGTACTCATTGGAAATCTATGAAGGTTCCACAATCCTTCGTTATATGGTCGGTTGCTCCTGAATCAACAACCCACAAAGGATGAAATTCAGTTAAGAACAGAGAACTAGATACACAAACTTCACTCACATATGAGTAAATGGGGTATACCTTCTTGGGCTCAGTGCAATCTTTTGCATAGTGCCCCTTTTGTTGACAGTTATAGCACTTCACATGTGCAACATTAGTTTTTCTCTTATTCTTCGACCTTCCCTTCTTTTTATATTCTTGCTTTTACTTTTTCGGCCCCTTAGCCTTCCCTTTGCCTTGATTCTTGTGCTTATTATTATTGGAACTCATTCCAGTATAGGAGCTTCCTTGGGCATAATGCACTTGTGCATTAACTTTGACCGACACAAGTCGATCTTCCTCTAACTCCAAATGTTGCGCAACATCCTCAAAGTTCCTTATGTTCTTTGAGTATGTTAGGTGCATCCTCATGTGCTCCCAACTGTTGGGAAAAAAGTGAATGGCAGCTTAAATCTTTTATTCCTCAGTCAATATATGTCCAACATCATTCAACTCACTGATCATATTGGACATCTCTCTTAGATGTTTCTTCATTGTATGATTAGGATGTTTCTTGTAAGTGTCGAATTTAATAGTCAATGAGCAAAGTTTAGTCAAAGATACACCTCCAAACATCTCCCTCAAAGCATTAAAAAGTTCTATTGCTTTCTCATGCCTTTTGAATTGCTTAGCAATGTCATCATTCATTACACTAAGTAGAATGATGCGAGTAGAAGAATTCTTCTTCTTATATGTTTGGTATGCCTCTCTATCTCGCCTATGCTGGATAGTGGATCCATCCTCAGGCCCAGTCATAACAATGTTGAACATGTTAAGAACCTCTTGTTCTTCAAGCACATATTGAATTTTTATACTCCAGACCTCATAATTATCCCCATTCAACTTGAGGTCCTTGTTAAGCTCAACAACAACGGACTTGGTGGCAGTTGTCATTGTTGATCCTCGTGATCTTCAATGATTAATGGTTGTACTTTATTAGGAAAACAGATAATACATATAACTAATATGCATTCAACATATTAACCAATAAAATCTCCCACTAGACCTAGAATCGAAGAGGTCACTAAGTTTCCAATTACCATATAAGTTCTAATGTTTAATATTACTAGTTAAAAGTTCATGCATAGTAGTAAAGATTATTGGATCAAACTTTTAAGTTCTCTAACTCTAAAGTTTTATGATCATACTATTGGTCCTTTGCATAACAATTTCAAATGATGCAATAAATGAACACATTCAAATATTGTAAATAAACGCAATTAAATAAGCAAAATAAGAAATTACATTTATTGATAACATGTATCTCAAACATTTATTAAGAAATTGTAAAAGAAACCAAAAACATAAATGAACATCCAAATCCAACAATCATAATTAAAATAATAATGTACTAAACACCAAATGATATCACTAAAACAATAGTTACTAAAACTATTTTAAGGAACTGTCGCATTTGGCATGTAAATGCCCAATAAGGGGTGAGACCTATAGAGACTATACTTGAGTCCATAAGAAACAAAGTACAGGATTTCCCTTCTGTATTATAGACGCTTCACAATTCATCCACTTCTTAGGACCATGCTTTTAGAAGGAAGAACCATTCTCATCACTCCTTGTCTTAATATGATTTTCAAGAATGCTCTTATAGCATCAAAATAGCTGTGATTAATCTTATTAACCCATACTTGATGTAAAATTTGCCCATAATCCCTACGATTAAGGGTCTTTATCATATCAAACATAAGACCATCGAGGTCACGGCCTCGAGAGTAACCACCATGCAAAAAGCACTTTCGTATCTTTTCATAGACACATACCATATGTTCAATTAATGCATTAATATTATCATCACACCTCATAATCTCCATTCTCATCTTACGAATCTCTTTTCTAAAATGACGGACCCTTTGCCTTTGATAGTCATTCCTAATAACTCATTTTCTATACACAATACAGAAAAAAAATTTTAGTTTATCACACAAAGTAATAATCTAATGATAATTGAAAACTTATTTTCAATTAATATCATTATGCATGGAGACAATAAAATTCCATAAATGCATTTTCAAAAATTCTGATTTTTATAAATTATTTTGTTAAAAATAGAAAATAATTTTTAAACAATATTTAACTAATTAAATATTTATCACAAGAAAAAATTAAAAATATTTTCTGCATGCTAAAAAATTTATAATAATTATACCAAAAAATCAAAAAAATTAAAATATGCATACTAAAAAAAATGTGGATCAAAACGGAGTTTTCTACAGCCCTCAAGCGCTCTCACGCGCCACCAGACGCGCAGGGCAAAAATTTCTTTTTTTTTTTTATTTTATTAATGCCACATATCACAATGTGATTGGTCCATGTCGCGCCATGTGTCGACATGCTATTGGTCCTAAGTGTTGACGCGACGGCCACATCACCGCCACCTATCACCAGCATGCTTACGTGTTTGCCACATGGCATACACGTGTCACCCCTTGATTGGTCAAATGAGCTGACGTGGCAAACATGTCATCTGCCACGTGGATGTTGACTCATTAGCTTCTGCCACATGGCGGAAGCCTATTGGACCATGTGGCTCGAGCTATTAATTAGCTCGTGCCACGTGGCCTGCTTATTTGCTGAGTGGAGCCTTTGCTTCATTCGCCAACGGTGGTGCGTGCAAACCACGCGCTGCCTTCCCGATCGAGTCAGGCATCCGGACTTTTTCCAGTAGGGGGTTTCAGGTGTTCTCATCTCATTGGTAAGGTCAAAACTTAAAAATACCCATTCTTTAATAGTGATATCAATTTTGCACATTAAATTAAAAATAAAAATATGTATATGTACTACAGGACAGAAAAGCATAGATTTCCATAAACTGCAGTGTGTTAACCAATGGACGAAAATCATATTTTCAATTTAATTTTCAATAATATCATGTGAGTGATACTAAATCATGAAGACATACTCTGATACCAATGAAAGGAAAAGAGGGAAATAAATCATAATAGAGTAAAGATCACTAACCATTTTCTCCTGCAGCGGAAACCGTAGTAAATATGTTGATCGAAACCTTGACTACTAAAATAAAAGCTATTGTCTTCATGATCTAAATACCACCGGGATGAACAAGAATGGGAGAAAAACTACAGAGAGTTTTTTGGTGTTTTGTGTGCAAAGAGTTTTTTTTTTTTTTTAATGAGTTGTTACGTACAAAACATAAAACTTATACTCAATTAAAGAGTAACAAGTAGACTTTTATCAAGAGTCTCTTATATCTAAATTCAAAACTTAAACTAATTAAGTATTAGATAATACATCAAATTATCTAAATCTTTTTTTGAATTAGGAAGTGGATTAAGTCATGAGTGTACATAATCCAACAATTGCAAAAAATGCTAAATGTGGTAAATTTTTTTGTAATTTGCCCAATAAAATTACAACAAATTGAAAACGTTGTGATTTTTTACACCAATATATCTATTATAAATAACTGAAAACAAATGAATTTTGAAATTTTTTCAAAATAAATACATATAATTAGTTGTTTATAATTCATAATAAATAAATATTACTTTGAATTATTATTAGCAATTAAATAATTGTAAAATTTATATTTATAGTTGTTTTTAAAAAATTGTGTTAATAAAATTTAGGTTTTAAAGTTAAAATTCTAAATAGTTTCTAATAATAATTTAATAATACATAAATTAACGATAACAAATTATTATTTTTTACTACATATTATTTCTAAATAATTTACATAACTAAAATTATTACCATAATCTATCATATCACATTTAAAAATAAACTATATCCTTAATAGTCTTTTACATATTAACAATGACATTTGACAATATTTTATCCAATAGTTCATTTCTATCATCTATTAATTTTTAACTACTAGCTATTAGATATTAGCTATCCGCAATAGCTATCAACAGATATAAATAGATAAATCAAATAGGCTCCAAATATAACAAGTAGAAACTTTTTAGTGGCAAGGATTTTTTTATTATTATTTTAGGAAAAAGGTACAAAAAACCCTATATGGTTTAGTCCTAAGTGCAAATATGCCACTAACATTTGTCGAGATACAAAAAGCCCCTTAACGTTATAAAAAGAGTACAAAAAAGCCCTTTACATAGATGGCGGTTGCTGCGCTATTAGCAGTCGTTAAAATGATCTCACATGGCATGTGACTCACAGCTTATATGGCAGTGGGACCCAACAGGGCTTATGTGAAATGGTACAAAAAACTCCTTATAGTTTAGCCTTAAGTGCAAATATGCCACTAATATTTTGTCGAGGTACAAAAAGCCCCTTAACGTTATGAAGAGGGCATAAAAAAGCCCTCCACACAGACGGCTGACCTGAGAACATAAAGATTGTAAAGATATCACCTGAGAACAAGAGACAGACTCTTGAATTATTTGTGACATCCTTGAACCTCCTTGAAAATACAATGTGTTCAAGGAGGTCAACCAACAAGCATTCCACTTTCTTTTTATCTCTTTGTTAAGGTTTGTTTTGAAGTACTAAATTAATTAATTCATCCAATTTTGGTATTAATTATGAAACTAAAAAATAAATTTGAAAAATATAGAAATAAACAAAAGAACTAGTGAGTCTAATAATTACTTATCTCTGGTAACATCATAAAAATGTAAAATTTAAATTTTAGTGAAATAGTTTGTTGAATTAATTTGTATATGATTTAAAATGAAATAATTATTCATGATATTTAATCTCTCCATTAATTATGAAAGGAAAAGATTCTTGATTTTTTTTTAGAAGAATAACTACTAAAAACTATATGCTAAATCCAAGATTAGTTAGTTTTTTAAGGTTTGATCGCATAATAAGTTAAATTGTGCATTGTGCAATTTAAAACCTACTTTGGATTTAACTAACAAAATTTACTAAAAGAGGGAATTAATGGATTCTAGTTTAAGAACCTTTGTGTATGATTTAGGCTGCACTAAAATCAGTGACCTTATGTAACTAAGTAATAATTCATCAATCCTACAAAGAGGGTCCATAATTTGGGATTCGAGTTTTAAAGTTTTAGTTTAAGATTGTGAAAATATTGTATTTTCACGGAGGTTCAAGGAGATCAGCCAACAATTGAAGAGTCTGTCTCTTGTTCTTAGGTGATATCCTTACAATCTTTATGTTCTCAGGTCAGCCGTCTGTGTGGAGGGCTTTTTTGTACCCTCTTCATAACGTTAAGGGACTTTTTGTACCTCGATAAATGTTAGTGGCATATTTGCACTTAGGATTAAACCATAGGGGGTTTTTTGTACCTTTTTCCTAGGTCCCACTGCCACATAAGCTGTGAGTCACATGCCACGTGAGATCATTTTAGCTTTCTAACAGCGCAGTAACCGTCGTCTGTGTAAAGGGCTTTTCTGTACCCTTTTCATAACGTTAAGGGGATTTTTATACCTCGACAAACGTTAGTGGTATATTTACACTTAAGGCTAAACCATAGGGTTTTTTTTGTACCTTTTCCCTTATTTTTATCTAATTGACAACAATGCCCTTATATATGAAATAGTTGTGTTTTAAGTGTTATTTGTTCACTATATTTTTTTAATAATAATCATAAATTACAGTAAAAAATGCACTTCAAAAATTTAAAATACATAACAATTAAATCCTTTATATCAAAAATAAAAATAAATAAAAATTTAATAACAAATTTATATGTTTTAAAAATTTCTAAATGAAAACTTTTAATTTAAATATAATAAATTAATCTTTTATGAGCACTTATAAAATACACTGCACTTATAAAATACAATCACTGACCTTAAAAGTCACAACATATAGTCACTGAATTTTGAAATATACAAGAAAAATATAACTTGTACCTTTTTAAAAGAAATTAACAATAGATAATATTATACATTTATTTTACAAATTTTTTTTATAAAATATGTTATATCTTGCGAAACTTATAAAATAAAAGTACAGTATTTTTGTTAATTTATAAGATCAACTTATGACACATACAGTCAACCCTCTTATAAGTAATATTTAATTAATAATTCTTTTCATTAGCAAAAATTTCAACAACCAAATTCATTCCATGAAAAATAATTAATAAATTTCATTTTAATAATTAATACATTTTAGGAAAATTTGTTCATAATTATTAATTATAAAAAATATTTTAAAAAATTATAGTTATTTTTATATTAAGGTGTATATGGTAAAATATGTTCATTCACATATATAATTTATAATATTTATTCAGATATATTATTTAATATTTGTTTATATATATAATTATTCATGATTTAAAATGAATAATTGGTCTATTATTATATAACTGTTGATCTGTTTTTAAAAAATTTAGACTTCATTTTAATACCCATAATAATTATTCAATTACAATTTACATAATTTTTTGAAATATGGATAAAATCAAATATATATTTTTCCAAAACATAAGAAAATCTAAAATTTTTTCATAATAATAATAATAATAATAATAAAAAATTTATTATTAATAGTGTAAACTGTAGTTTTATAAGTTTAGCTATAATAACTTTTTATTATATAGTTTGGTAAATAGCATCATTTTTTTTAAAGAAAAAAAAAGCAGTTAATATATATATTTTTAAGGCTAACTAGCTTCTATTTATTGTCACACCTTATCCTCTAATTAATCACTAATATTCAATTATCTACAGTAACCATAGTTATTAAATTCTTAATACACTTAATGAACTTTTAAGGTTATATACAAACACTTAATGATATAAATGAAACATGTATAAATTAAAACTTTTCATTCTTACCTCGGTACTCTGGTTTACAGACTCATCTAAGCCTCAATTGATATTTTTTTTAGAATTTCTATATCCATTCATCATTATTAATCATATACATCCATTCACAATTAATACACCAATTCATCATCATTAACCATAATATCATGATATATCAAGATCAAACATATATAAATATATCATAAG
>CATIWO010938215.1:0-19414 GCA_949673435.1 Macaranga tanarius
ATGTGAGACAATTGCCTTTGATAAACTTTATAGACATGATGGGTATTTATTTCGTTTAAAGCAACTTTGTGTGCCTAGATGTTCATTACGTTTGTTGTTAATTAAGGAGGCACATGATGGAGGTTTGATGGGACACTTTAGCATAGCTAAGACACTAGATGTTTTACATGAGCATTTCATTTGGCCTAATATGAAATCTGATGTATCTAAGTATTGTGCTAATTGCATTACATGTTTACAATCTAAGTCTAAAGTGCATCCACATGGTTTGTATACACCATTGTCTGTTCTACAATCACCTTGGGTAGATATTTCTATGGATTTTGTACTTAGACTACCTAGGACTAGGCGTGGTCATGATAGCATATATGTTGTTGTTGATAGGTTTTCAAAGATGGCATATTTTATTCCATGTCATAAAACTGATGATGCATCATATATTGTTGATGTGTTCTTTAAAAATATAGTGTGTTTGCATGGTATACCTAAAACTATTATCAGTAATAGGGATATTAAGTTTTTGTTATACTTTTAGAAGATTTTGTGGGTGAAATTAGGAACTAAGTTATTGTTCAGTACTGTATATTATCCACAAACCGATGGACAAACCGAAGTTGTTAATAGGATCTTAAGACAACTCATGCGTGCTATAATTAAGAAGAATATGAAATTTTGGGATGAGATTTTATCTCATGTAGAGTTTGCTTATAATAAGGCTGTGCATTTACTTACACATTATTCACGTTTTAAAATTGTGCATGGTTTTAATTCTTTAACACCATTGGATCTATCACCTTTGCCTGTGAGTGAGCAAGTTAATTTAGATGGTATTCGAAAGACAGATTTTATGCGCAATTTTCATGAAAAGGTAAGGCAAAATATTGAAAGGCAAAATCAACAAGTGGCAAATCAAAGGAATAAAGGACGCAAACAGTTGATTTTTGAGCTTGGAGATTGGGTTTGGTTATATTTGCTCAAAGAGAGGTTTCCTACTCAAAGGAAATCTAAGCTACATCTTAGAGGAGATGGACCGTTTCAAGTTGTGACAAGAGTCAATGACAATGCCTATAAATTATATCTCCCAGGTGAGTATAATATAATGTATCTGACATTTTTCCTTTTGATTTTGAAGGTGAAGATTCGAGGGCGAATCCTTTCGAGGAAGGGAGGAGTGATGCATATGGACATAGGGACACTACACCAAATGGAAATCATTTGAGCTATGATGGAGGATCCATAACTAGATTACGAGCTAAAAAGATGAGAGAGGCTATAGTAGGACTTGTGCGACGGCAATTGGAGTTTATAGGACAAAGTAGAAGTGATTTGGTGGAAACTAAGTCAATCAACTTAGTTTCTTGTGTTCAAGATGATACACGCCCGTATGGAATTCTGCATGCCTGTATTTCACGTATCCAAAACAGACAGTAGGATACACAGTCATAGACACACCTGTGTTCAAGGAATCTAAAACGTCCATAATGATACACGGCCCGAGACACGTCCGTGCTTCAGACCATATAATGATTTGTCTCAAAATCATAGTCGAAACACGCTCGTGTATAATTAAGGCCAAACCGTGTTCCAAGCCGTGTAATAGTCTGTCAGTTTTTTACAATGACAACACGCCCGTGTCTCGATACTGATTTCCTATCCGATTTTATTTTTAATTAAGAATTTTATTTATATTAGAAGTTGTGTCTAATTATGAGTATATTTATTATTCCTAAAGAGTTGTTTTCTTTTAGAATCAGTTTAGGTTTGGGATTACAAGTCTATAAATACTTGTATCAAACATGATTATTGATAGTTGATTGATTTGATTCAAATTCTTAATTGAATTTTCTTGAGTTTTTGCGAGAGCTAAAATTCGAATTTGCTTCGAGCATGTTGCAATTCAACCCTGATAATTAGAGGTGCTAGTTGTTAGATAACTAGTGTTGTTAATTTCCTTCAGTTTATACTAGATAGATCCTTGAGTAACGATCCCAATAGATTGTTACAGATCCTAGTTGTTAGATAACTAGTGGGACGTATCAGATTTTGACAAATTTCAATATATGGATTATTTTAATTATTTAATTTTTTTTTGAGTTTTAAATATTTTAAAGTTTTTGAGAATTTTTTTTAAATTCAAATTCAAGTTAATATAAAAAATTCAAATTTATTAGCTCAAATTCAATTATACAAATATATTACAAGATCATTTTTGTTATTATATAAAAAAAAATATCCTTATTCGTTCAAAGGTTTTTTTCTTTATTCATACTTTTATATATAGTATAGATATTTTTTTATCAAAATATATTTGTAATTTTAAATAAATAAATTATTCATCTTTTTCTCTAAAAAAAATTATATATAACTAAGAAATATGGGAAGGCATATCCCAAACTACTAACAAAAAAAAAAGTTAAAAGATTTATAAATTAAAAAATGAAAATTTTCTTCTAGTTTCACCTTAAAATTTGAATTTGATTTTTTTAAGCACAAAATTAAAATTTGATTGCATTAGTATTATAAAAATGTAAAGTCTTTTTTTTAAAAATTAAATATTTCATTTATGCTTTTGGCGAAGAGCATAAATATATGATTTTTTTAACTTTTTGAGAAAAATAATAAATTTATTTTATATTCATACTAATATTCCTACAATTGAGCTTATTTAAAAGTAAAAAAAAATATAGATTTATGGTTAGTAAACTACCGAATGGAGCTTGCTTTACTCCAAATTGCTAATATAAT
Source organism: Macaranga tanarius (assembly GCA_949673435.1). Lineage (NCBI taxonomy): Eukaryota > Viridiplantae > Streptophyta > Magnoliopsida > Malpighiales > Euphorbiaceae > Macaranga > Macaranga tanarius. The sequence continues at coordinate 2,746 of CATIWO010938215.1, forward strand.
AATTTTTCATAAGCAATTAAACGAAAATCTACGGATTTTACTTATTTATTTATTTTTTATCTAATACTTTTAGTATTCGGTATGCACAAGAAGGTCCGAATAATTTGGAGTCAAACTAGATGAACTTACAAAGGAGATAAAAACTTTTCCGACATCTATTTTCTCCATACATATTCCCCAAACTCAAAATCTTATTTAAGTAAAGCAATAGTTTTATTTCAATATCAAAATGCTTCCTTATATTATTATGAACGAGAACTTCGTAATATTCCGTTTAAAAAGGTCCATCAACATAAAAAGTTTAAAATGTTAGTGAGGCCGTCAAAATTAATTTTTGAATTTAAAGTGCGAATGAATGTAGGTGTATTTGATCTTATATTAAAATTTTAACTGATAATTGGAATTCTGAACACATTTTAACGGTAGTAGTTCTATAGTGTCAGTTAAATAACTCCCTTTCTGGCCTAGTGGCTAAGGGTGTTTGACATCCAATGGCAGGTTGGAAGTTCAAATCTCTCCCCCTCCTAGACATCATGTGGTCTGCAACTTAAGTGGGTATAGTGGCTAATCCACCTCTGTCAAAAAAATAAAATAAATAACTAATTAATTTTAAAATTTAATTTATTAAATAAAAAAATTTAAAAGAATTAATTTTAATAATTGCATTGGTTTTTTCTTATAAAATAAAGAGTGCAAGAACTGAATCATATATTATTTTATGAAAGACTAAATACATGTAGATTAGAGCTAAAATTATAAATTGCACACAAAACGAATTATTTTAGGAGAATAAATTAGAGCATATGATAAGCAAGTGGACCACATATATATGTAATGTATAAAAATAAAATAAAATCCCTTTGGAATGAAGCACCTAGAATTGGAAGGGTGGGTTTCTGGTAGGGGTGAGCATGGGTTCCGAATTGACCGAATCAAAAATCGAATCGACCCTATTTGGTTCGGTTTATTTTTTTAGGATTTTCGAATTTTTAGAACTGAACTGAAATTTGGTTCGGTTTTGTATATAAAAATTTCGGTTAACCGAATTTTTATTTTTTATTTTTATATTTCAAAATATTTTTAAAAAAATATATACTAATTTAATATAAAAATAATTCATATTTTTAAATTTTTCGGTTTGGTTCGACCGATTCGGTTTTCTGCATATAATTTTTGAATTTTTTATAACCGACCGAATCAAACCAAACCAAAATTCGGTTCGATTTTGAATTATTTCGGTTCAGTTAGTTGATTCGATTAAAAAAATTGACCGAACCGACTGAATGCTCACCCCTAGTTTCTGGTCCCCTCCCCAAAATCTATGCCTTACAAATTACTTCAATATATACAATGAAGCCTCTCTATAAATTATTTATGTTGAATTTGGGTAAAGATTACATTATCCTTGTTTTTTCAAAGATTACATTATCCTTGTTTTTTCCAAGTGCCATATATATATAATCTTAACAAATTTACTGCACCGTGTTGCTATCCATTAGCAATTTTGGTTTAAAAACTAGTAGTCCTTTTAGTAAATAGGGAGATTAAATGATATAATGGCATGGACCATATAATAAGGCCCTTTTTTTTAAGGGAAAAGGTTCAAATTAGACTTCACTTTTTGCCCTAGGAATATATTGAACTCTAACAAAATTTTTGGACCAAATTAAAACTTGTTACTTTAAAATTAAACCGTATTGGACTTTTTATTAATTTTTTTTACAATTAAATCCTAAAAACTAAAAAAAAAAATTAATTTTAATGTTTAACTAAGGAAAAATTATTTAGACTAACAAATAAAATTTATAAATCATTTTTAGAAACTATTTATAACCTAATTATGAATATTTTAAAAACTTTTAAACCTACACAATAATTTTAAAATTTTTTTAAATTTCTTTGAGTTTTTTGAAATTTTTTTAAAAAATTAAAAAGATTCTTATGTTGGTTTAAAAATTTAAAAACTTCATAATTAGGTTATATATAGTTTCTAAAATAAATTTATTAATTTTACTTGTTAGTCTAAATAATTTTTATTAGTTAACCATTAAAAAAATTAAAATTTTCTTTCATTTTTAGGACTTAATTGTAAAAAGTTTTTAATAAAAGGTTTAATATAGTTTAATTTAAAATAAATAAATGCCAATTTGGTTCAAAAAATTTGTTAGGATTCAATGTGTTCCTAGAGCAAAAAATGAGGGTCCAATTTGGACCTTTTCACTTTTTTAAAAATATATTGAAATAATTTTATAATTTGACGAAATTAGAATTTAGATTTTGAATCTTCACATGTTTATAAAGAAAAACTTCAATCACTATTTAAAACTTAGTAAGTTTAGAATGGAAAAATATTATATGATAATCATAAAATATTTTTTTGGATACTTCAAAAAATGTATGATGTTTAATTTGAATGTTATTATTATTTTTTTAATTTATAAAAGGATTCAATAAATTCAAATTTGTCAGTTACATATTTAAAATCAATAAGTTCTATTAATGTTGATGTAAAGACCCAATATCTGGCTAATTTTGTTACACCTAGTCATAATGTTATTAATTTTTTATTAATAATAAACTAAATAAATTAACTATTAATAAATTATACAAAATAAGCAGTCATTTTTTAAAATAAAATAAAAAAATAATTTTACAAATTATTAATAATAGAATTAGAATCATTTACTTTAGAGTGCACTTAAAAAAAATATTAAATCACATCTTCACTTATCAAATATTATGAGTTTTTGAGTTAGCTTCTACACTCATTAGGGTAGTCATTTGATTACTAATTAAACAACAATTTCATATGCATACAGACTTAAGTCTAAGATTATTGCAACCTTATTTCATGAAATCCTTTAAATAAACATATTGAAGTGAAAGCTAGCTAGTTAAATCATATTATAAATTGGCAAATCATTGTCATTATTTTAGAATTCCAAATACTCGATAAATGTCTCCATCTAATTAGGTGGCTTCAATTATTGCATTAACTTTTAATCATTTTTAACCCTTCACATCTTCTTCTTCTTCTTCGTTTGAGATTTTAATCACCTCCTTATTAAGCCTCCATTTAAGAAATTATAATTCTCATTATAAAGAATTATTTTATATAATAATTAAATATATTGGTCAGGAATTTGAACTTGAAATTTTTTTGAGTAATGTTTCGTGGCTTTATTTAAATAACTCAATACCCATTTTCTGATTAGAGAAAATTACTAAAATTTACTCAAATTTTGATAAAATTTATATTTATGTTCCTTTTTGTTGTAAACATGACTGAGCCCACTTTTTTGGGTTAAAAGCAACAAAAAAAAAATTTATTGTGAGAAATATGGAGTTTTTTCTTTCCAAAAATTAAAAATAATTTCGTTCAGTTTTGAAATAAAAATGTAAGTATAATTGTTGTCAAAATTTTTTATTTAGTTTCTTCCTAACTCCAACTTTTTTCTTTACTAGAATCATGAGTCCAATTAGTCCTATGAATTTAGATTGATCTAACTAGATGATAGTCTTTTTTTTTTTTTTTTTTTTGGTGACAAGAAGTGGGCTAGTAGCTACCTTTTTCTTGCACATTATTTTATCTACAAGTACATTAATAATGTAGTGAGTCCATTGAATCATTTGAAACTAAAATTTAGCAGAAACTATGCATGGAATGCTTTCAATGCATGTTACAACCCAAATTAATCAATGAATAGAGGATTTGTAATGATTATTTCAAACCTCTAATACCATCGGGAATGTGGCCTGGTGGTAAGTGTGCTTCATGCACACTACTCCCACATCTTCCACAAAATAATTCCAAGACTTTCATGCTTTGGTACCCGTTTCGTGTGGGGTTTAACACCGGATATCCGAAGTTGTAGAGCGGGATTTACTCATCCTCTCCCGCTCTCCCAGAAGCCCCGTAACTTTAAACTGACCAAAATAAAAAAAAAATCAAACCTCTAATAATAAAGTTTTACGAACCTTTGCTTTATATAGAACCATGTAGTAGTTAAGTTCTATATGTCTACCAACATATAATGATATAAATGCACATATTGATTGATGTTTTCATCTTTTTTTTAATCAAAAAAGACACTGACAGAACTCAAACGGCAAGCCAATTTATCCCAAAAAGATCCAGCAAACAAAACACACATAAAGCCTAATGTCCCCACGTACTTATAATTATTAATAATTCACAACAACTTTGCAACTTGCTTCCCCCTTTGGGATATTTTGGTTCTATTTTATTCATTGAATTTCTTATCTTGGTGAAATGAATTCTTGCAAATTTATGTGCCTCATGAAGAGTTTTATCTATACTTAAATATATATATTTTTTAGTTTTAATAAATTAGCCTGCGTTCAAAAAAAATTAATTTTTCAACGAAATATATACTTTAACTTGTAATTTAATTAATGAACATTATTAATAATTACTTTACATGGTCATGGTATGTTATTTTTATCACTTGATTATTAAATTGTGTTTGTTTAATCTAATTAAAGGATGTAAAATAAATTTTATTCTATTTATTTATTGATTTGTTTTATTTTCTTAGTTTAGACTAAATTTTAAAGAAGACATGCCAATTTTGGAAAGTGGCCACAACAAGCCAATCATCTCCAGCCATTCGTTCCATTTTAAGGCAGCATGCATTATTGTTATGAAAACTTTGTGGGTTGTATGAGATATTGCCCTACCTGATGGGTACATGGAGTTATACATGAACATTTTGTCGCCTCAATATTTTATATTTTCATCAAAGTATTTTGGTGTGGGATATGGTTTGATAGCTCATAACTCTACTTGGTTTTGTTTATGTAAAAGTGGTATAGAAAATGGCCTTTTGGTTTTGTGGGTTTGATCATTTTAAAAATATAAAATTTTGGACCCGTTTAATATACCAAGTAAAATTAAATTAAAATTTTATTTTATATATTGATTGATCATATAAATAATTTATCACTTTTGTCAATCACTCCATTAGTTTATACACGGCAATTCTATTGACATACAACGATAATAGGTTTTTTTTTTTTATATATATATATATCATTTTCCTGTAATTATTTCTAATATTAAAAAATCTTCCATCTTTCGGTTGAAATTTCGTATTCATAATACTAAAAAGCTTCATGTGTTGTATTTATTTCTTCTCAATTTAGTCTTGCACACATTTAGTATGAAATAAATATGATTGATGATTTTTAATTGAATCTTAAACAATTAGTACATTACTTGGAAGTTATACAGATGTGGCATTATAAGTAAAATATAGCAAGTCTTTCCTTCATTAATTACCTAAGTGTTGAACTTTTGTTGATGCATATTTACTTGAAAAGAGAAAGATAATTGGTGACCTTATCATAATTAAGTGATAAATCTAGGTGGGTTTCTAGAAAATACAAAGAAAAAAAAACTTGAGGAAAGCACATGGGTTACATTATTCAAATAAGCAATGGGTATTTGTCAAAATTGCTTAGTCCTATGTGGGGAAAAGAACCTTCCATTTGAGACAAGAAGATGGAGGTTTACGTAGTTTCCTCTTTTAGAAAGGATAACTTTGCTTTGGTTAAATTTTTTTCCTAAATAAATGGTAAAATTTCCACTAGAACCCACACAAAAAAGGAAAGAAGATAAAAAGTTGAGTGTCTTATCATGCAATAATCGTGGCAAGCACCCATCAAGAAAGAGGGAAAGCATTACCTACTTTTCTACATCTAGCAAATGGATTGAAACTCAATTTATTAATTAAAGGGTTTGTTACTAAATTAAGTGGTGTAATTGACTAGGGCTTTTATTTTTATGTTGCTTGCCATGGACTTTTGAGGTGTACTTACTTTACTAATTTGAAGAAGCTTGGTTTTTGACGCAACTCCTCTTCATCCACTTTCTAATTGTAGCATATGTTTTTTGCTTTTAGGTTAAGCAAAGCTAATCATAGGCTTTTATTTTATGCCAATCTCTGTGCTGCATTAGTTATGAGGATTACGATGCCCTTTCTTATTCTCTATCATTTTTGTTCCACTATTTTTGCAACTTCTGACAACCCAAGAAATGGGTTAATAGTTGCAAGACAAGTGTGTCCTTGCTTCTATTAGAATGGTGGAGTTTTTATTACTTCTTGTTGGGCTTTCTTTCTGTTTATACGACATGGTTAGCTTTGTGTTGTGGCTCTTATTGAGCCTAGCAGTAGTGACTCTTAGGGCTCCAACGAACCCAACAGAAAATTTTGCAGCCTAAGCAATTGGATGCAGGACGGTTCAGAAACATTCTTACAAAGGAAATTGGACAAAACCCATACTATTTTGCAGAAATAGGCAACCTACATCAATACATTGACAAAAGTAGCTCCTTTAGCTGCAAAATAATTCAAAAGTTCAACTCTCTCCACATAAATGTTGGGGACCAATTACACTGTTGAATTCGATATGGGGAGTTGTCAAAAGGCAATTTTACACGTATTTCGTTTAGGTTAGGTCAACTTCTCAGTGAATCCAAAAACCTCAGCCTATAATCCAACGAGGACAACATACTAGATACAAACCCAAATATCAGTTAAAAACCTTCCATATTAAACTCTACATCTGCAATCACTGGAACTAGAATACAATATGTTCTGAAACATTTCAGTACACCTGTCAACCATCCGATCGAATAACTTGAATTTAAAGGTCTAAAAGCACATCCTCCACATATTTTATGCATTCAAAATCAAACAAACGTCGTAGCAATATTGCCTGGTTAAGCAAATGTGAATTTCCAATACAAATGTGCTCATTTTCTATTTGCTCAAGGCAACTCTGATAAAGATTTCGTCATACAGTTACATTGACATTACTCGTGAAATCAACAACATTATGAGAGAAGATTTCTCATCTGGAATAGAGAGATTCCTAGAATAGCATTCACCAATGTCTTTCGAGCTGCTCCAAGTACATCATCTTGTGACCTACATTTCTCTCCTTTTAGCTCTTTGACCCTTTGAGTCCGTCCAATTTTCAGTTTTACCAAGGAAAGCATTCACATGAAACCTTGAGAGACTAAAATCATGAATTCCATGTGGCCTCTTATTGCATCTTTCAAATATAATGATAAATCTGAAGATTTATAACTTCAACCCAATACAATAGGGTATTGAACTACAAGAGAGATGGCGGAAATCCTTCTGACCAGCCTGCTGCATAGATATGTGGAGGAAATCATGAATTACATAAGATCTCAGAGAGCTTATTATATCAAGAAGCAAAATGATCAATAATAAGGCCAAACATGAGCTGGACTTTGTGAGCTTGATTCAGCTCCTCTCTAATTGTCATTCTTATGTGTTGTACCAACATACCAAATAAAGGCAATACTTGCACATTTATGAATAAACACGAGACAGGTGAATCACAAAAATATAAACCCTCTCCTTAACTAAAAGTACCACGTTCAAAATCAAAGAAACATGTAAAATTTCAGAAGTCGACGATGCTCAAATTTGATATGAACAAGTTCCTTCCCAGTGGATTTTGGTAAAAACATAAAAAGGTTGACATGAAATTAGGGATTAGAAGCAGACCATATGACAACCCTAGTGACTCTCCTTACAGTAAAAAGAGCTGCTAGAAAAGGCAAAGACGTGCACAACCAATTAAAAATGAAGTGTAATACAACTATACAAATTTGTGGTAAAACTCACCAAAGTTCATATGCAAAGTGCACCCACATCTGGTGGACTGCCATCAGCTTCTGCAGGTCCTTTCCCACGTTGCTTCCTTTCTTTTCTAACTTTTCTTGAGTCCACTGTTTGATTACTGATAGAGAAAACATGCCATATCAGATGATAGGTTTTGTTTGGGGAGAAAGGGACTGATCAGCTTCTTAATAACTCAATAACGAGTTGGTTTTAGGTACAAAGTATAGATGTATCCGACATATAACCTTAATATTGAAAACTATTTTTTAGCTATCTGAATAAAGTCATGGTTAACAATACTTCTCTAAGGAGCTTTCCATTCTATGTTCTAAATCTAAAAAAATATTTTCCTCTCTAATAAATGCAGTGATAACCTAATGGCTAGGCCATTGTTATTATGGTTAACAATTTTTGAGCCTTGAGTAACATTATCGCAAACATGACTTTTTTAAAGAGCTTTCTGTTCCCCTTTCTATAACTTAAAAGGTTGTCCTCACTGATGAAAGGAATTAAATCCTCAAAGCTAAACCAGATAGCATAATTCCAAAACTAAAAGACTAGGGCTTAAACAGAACCCTGGAGAGAGAATCAGGAGTTCAAGCAACATACACAGCAAACTTTACAGAGGGTTTTGCCTTGACAGCTCCACAACAAGCCTTGTATTTCTTTTTAGATCCACATGGGCAAGTCTTATTTCTCGCTATCTTCTGCAATTACATAAAAATAAAAGTAAAAAAATAATAAGTAAATGAAAAGAATGAATTTGAAACCAACTTTGTCTTAAGGAGAAAATTAGCCAAGCAAACGTTTACAATTCTGAAAAAAAAAAAAACCTTGTCATCTGCCTGGGAATTGCTATTGTCATTGGTTTGCTTGATTCTGTAACTAGAAGGATCGTGTTGGTGGGCCTCCTTTAGAGGCACTTTACTGTCCTGCTCACAGTTGCCAATTTCACAATTTCCTGAACGTTCTTGGGAGATGTAGAAATTAGATAACACTTCAAACCCTCAAATATCATGAAAAGCAAGACTGAAGTTAAAACCAATCATCAATTCAAACTAATTCAAATGTAGCATTCATATGGTAGAAACTGCAACATGCAATAGGTAGCTTGTCTGTCGTCCCATTGCACAAAATCATAATGCAAAACATCTTGGGAATGGAGTATTCTTAACATGTACGCACACAGAAGAAATCAGATGAGAATTTTCTTCTACTTTCTTGAATTGAATGTCATTTTTAAGTACATGCAGACAGTACAACTAGGAAAGTGCCACCAAATGAAGCTGGGAAGTCATGGAGCAAGTGTCATCATTGATGATGGCACAGATGTGTCCTCATTCAAAAACTACTTCCACAAGAACATGCTCTATGGTAGAAACAAAAGATAAATTAACCCTTCTAAATCCTTGCATAGAATCAGTTGCTCAATCAAGAAAGCATTTTATTAGGTGCTCATCATGCAGCCCCCACCATCTTCATTAAACTGATGTTAGGACATTCAAAGACAATTTTTCACCATTGCAAAACAGTTATACACTTCAGGAAATGTTTTCAGAATAAGTTGCTACATGCAAACAAAATGACACCTGAAATCTAAAAGCTTCATGCCCGGAATAGAAATAAAAGTTACTAAATCCTAACTAATACTAAATGAATGCATGAAATGGCAAGAAAGAATGTAAAGTGAAACAGCAGAAGTCACAATTGTTCAATTTGTGTTAAAAGCACTGACCAGACATTACCATAAGAAGTATCTGTTTGACATCGAAGAGAATCATTTTCTGCTGAGTTGTCATCTGCTTCTCGTTCTGCTATAAGAAATTCTATTGCAGCATCGATGTCACCATCTACTTGTAGTAAAACCTGGTATGAGATCAATATAAGGCAGAAAATAACATATATAATGTTTAAGTAGGCTGGTAAACTAGGCCTTTAAGTATGATCAATGATAAAATACATAATGCTGCAGGAGGATTAAATTCCCATGACAAAACCTTGCAGGATGTTCCTCACCTGTTCGACTTTTTGAGCATTTTCACAGCCACTTCCTGCCATTACCAATTTTATGGATCCTGTATCATTAATATTCTTAGCAGCTCCCCGTTTAGACTTGCTGGCTGCAGTTTTGGCTTGATGAGATGTTGCTGAAAGGTCAGCATCAGCCTTTCACAAACTGGAAGTTATCAGGCTATTGCTCCATATTACATGCTGAAATTCAAAAGTAGATAATTGCAAAGGGGAAACCTTTATTATAATTGGCCTGGCAGGCCCAATACAAGTGTCCTCCTTTAACCGCACACTGTTATAATGTTCCTCATCATGATAAGATCTGAAAAACACATTAGAAAATCAAACTGCATAATTACAAGATGAACTCTATTATAAAGCGACTTTCATCTTCAAACAGACTAAAAGATCTCTGTTATTGCAAAAATAGCATCCTTACATGCAACAAACAAAACAAGGCATTCTACCAATTTTGGATAGTCAGAAAATCACTTGATCTTACATCAGATCCATCAACAGCAAATAAGATGAAATCTTTTCCTTATAGAATGCATATAGTATCAAATAATTTTAGTACTTCACTATTCTAGTTAGAATGAATGAGTGATCCTTCTCTATGATCAGTATATATGTGATGCAAAAGGACAGTGAAAAAAAGATAAAGATTCTAGTGTACTTACAAATGGACCATACGAGCTTCATGTTCATCAAAATTCCGGATGTACCAGCGAGGTGACAAGTGCTGGATCAATTAATCAACAGACAATGTTCAATCAAAAGAACATGTAATGATGGCATACAAAGCTCAATCTAACTCTGGTTGCGCATGAATTGTGCTAGGTATTCTTCGTGAGTTTTAAATCCACATATGCAGCCAGAAAGCATCACATCAAGCACCTTATATTGCTCAAAGGAACCATATTTCATATTTCCTACAACTACGAATAAGAACTTAACTCTGACCATTTCCCTGTTCCTTGACATCTTGCATGGTGGGTATTGTGTGTTGTAAAAGCCAGATAAGCAGTCAATTTCTATGCAATGACTTTAAAATCAGTCTAGAATATCCTGGACAGGATTTGTGATCCTATTAGTAAGTAAAAGGCAGTTTTTGCATTGTTCAGCCAACAGAGATCCCCAGACAGATTTAACCATATATAAATAAATTTATTTTGAGGGCAATCAGAGATCACTATGGAAGTGCCAAAGAAAGAAGAAAGGGAACACTATCTTGAGGTAAAGAAGTGGACAAATGAATGCTGAACATAAAGCACAAAACACAAAAGAAAGGATCACCTGATGAATGCATATATTGCTATGTGTAACAAGAGAAGCTGCCTGCAATTCCATATGTCCAGCCCATGTGCCATCCTTTTCCATGGATTGGCAATACTCATCAAATGGGATATCATCCTCAATAAAAGGCTCAAATGCATCACGGTTCTTCTGTTATCAACAGCCCCAATATCAAGTTATTTGCAAGTTGGTAAATCATAAAAAGGAAGAGAGCACAAAAAGTAAATTTTCAGTTGGTTGCACCTGAATGAAAAACAACATTTTTCACAAAGCATGAATCACTTTATTCTAATTTTTTATCTGAGCAAAGAGGAATTTCTCACCAAAAGCAAGATAGTGGAGTGATTAAGAAAAGGAAATGCAAGATTGTTTAATTAAATTATGCAATTTTTTATTTTCTCGGTAGCCATTTACCATCAGATATTGTACAACCATGGTGCGATACCTTCCATGATCCTCCTCACTACCTTCCAACTGATCTGCAAGTGCCCTGCAAACTAATCAAAGTGAATAACTCAGCAGGAATAAAATATATCTACAATATATATCAATTATCTTCCTTAAAAAAGTAGAACATAAAGCATCTGTCCACATTAAAAAAAAAAAAAACAAAACGCAGGGAAAAAAAAACTATAGAAGTTCAAATACGTCTTGCAATGGTATAAAAGTACACCAGATAAAGGACACAAATACTATTAGGATTGAACATAAGCTAAGGTCATACGTAAATGCAGACCTGAAGAAACAATTACCATCTGCAGTCAGTTGGATAATTTTTAGGCCCAACGCATCCAACTGAGCTCTAAACTGAGAAATGTCAGCCTGTTTCCCCTGTTTTTTCACCTGCATCCCAAACAAATTCCTGTAAACTGCTTGTTGACAAACAATCTGGAGCAATACACAGACTTATACAAATAAGCAATTAATGACAATTCATCATTCATAAATTCCACGACAAATTCAATAGCTCAATAACTTATGGAGATATCTTCAATCCTTTCCCGTGTAAATCGTGAATTGTAGAGTGTACAGTGTTTTGGTTGAATGATACTCAAACAAATATGCTGCCATGGACAACATCCGAACTACTTTCACAACATTTAAAAAGCTGGTTATGAGATGCTCATGCTAGGCTAGCCAAATTATAATCATTTTTTTATTAGATTCAAATTCAAATTCAAATGAATTAACTAATATTTTCTTCAGATAATTCGATAGTTGCTATAATTTAAATTTTTTGGACTTGAATTAAAATCATGATCTAATAATTGAAATGATTTTACAACAAGAATTAAAAATGACTTATTCCAAAATATAAAAAACAAAAATAAAATAAATTCAAGAACAAAATAACCAATAAATGAGCTTACATGAGTGTTCTTTTTTGCCTTTGTGGACTTCTGTTGTTTAGTTTTCACCATTTTCTTTTTTTTTTTTTGAGCTTTTGAATTGATTTGATGCTTCTGTGGTTACATATAGAAGGAGCGAAGAAAGAGAGGCTACGCCTACTACGGTACTTGCCTCCACCCCCCTGCTTGGCTGCTGGTGCTTGTGAGTTGTTGTGGTGATTCAGTGTCTCAATGCGGTGTCGTTGTGAAAATACGTGGCGCAATTGAGATAGCCTACGGATTGCTTCAGATCGGATCATAGGATAATAGAATAGTCTCGAGTTTTTAGGGCCCATGGGCCTATCAAATGTTTCTGTTCCCTTATTTGGATACGTCTTAATTCATATTTTTTTAACTTTTTTTTTCTAAATTATTGGTACCTATAATTTAGTTTTGTTCGATTCAGACAGGATCATAAATATGCTAAAACCCCTCGACACTTTATCCAATTTTATATATTACATTTCAAATTTGTGAAGTTTATGTAATAACAACTCCCTACCAGATTATATATACCTCAAGGATAAAATACTCAATATATATGCTTTGATTGATCAAGTATGCTATGATTGGTCAACTATAAAATACTCAATATATATGTCATACTATTATACATCTTAGAGTGAGATATAATACACATGCTATTAATAAGATATAGTTAAAGTTTTTAAAAATGGATTAATATTTTTTTAGTTTAAAAAGTAATAGTATTCCAAATTGAAAATAAAATATTATTTATTTTTAATAAGTATATATTCAATTAAAAAAACAAAATTCTATATATTCAATTAAAAAAATGATATATACTAATGCAAATGCAAAATTTGGGCTACAATAGTATAAATGAGAAAATCAAATAATTATTCTCATGATTTGGATCAGAAATTTTCAATCCACTTATTTAATAAAAGGTACAAATATAAATTTTTAAAAATACGGTGATTTTTTAAATTAATCTATGTATATTTTTATATATTTATATTTTTTACGGTGTTTTTTTTTTCTGATTTTCCTTCACTTATTTTCCTCTCTTTTACGTTTTTCTTTTTCTTTCTCTCATCTCATTTTCTTCTTCTCCTCACAAACCCAACATTAACCATTATAAGATCTGTAAAATTAACCTCCCTAACAATATATTGATTTATTCAGAAGAAAAATTTTACTTATAGTTTTTGAAAGAGAGTAAACTCATAAATTTTTCAATTTATTTTTCATCTCAGATTGTATAAAACATCACTTCTCCAATTTTTTTTTTGTCCATTGAAAATCCACCATCTTACAAATCATCACTAAATGTAATGGGTATGTATTAAATTTCATTCTTTTTTATATTAGATAATTGTGTGGTTATCATATTCTCTTATTCTTCTTTATTTTGTTTTGATTGTTGTTTTTGTTTTTATTGGTTTAATTAAAAAAAATTAAAGAGTTATTTTGAGATTGTTTTGATATTGTGGGTTGTTTGCTGGTGGTTGTTTTCAAGTTGTTTTGATGTTTTTTAATTGTTTTATTTCTTTAAATATTACAAATTTTTTATAGGTTGTTCTCATATTTTTTTGGTTGTTTTAAGGTTGTGGGAGGTGTTTTTGACATTATTTATTATTTGTTAGTTACTGAAAGTTGTTTTCATATTGTTTTTGAGGTTATTTTTGTTTTATTTTTTTACAATATTACAAATTTGTTATTAGTTGTTCTCATATTGTTTTCTTATTATTTTTCTAATTATTTTCTAGTTGTTTTATGGTTATTGAATGGTTGTTTTGAGGTTGTGTGAGGTCGTTTTAATGTTATTTTTTATTTTTTAGTTATTGAAGGTTGTTTTGAGGTTATTTTGACTTTTTTTAATTATTTTATTTATTTAAATATTACAAAATTTTTAGTAAATGAGTAAGTTAAAATTTTTAAAAGTAAAATATATTAATTTTTTAATAAATAATTTCAATGAACCCTAAAATATGGTAGCTGTGTTTTATTCTTTGTAAAACAGAGGCAAATATAGCTATTTGAATTGATTGTTCTCAGGTTGTTTTTTGATATTTTTTTAGTTGTTTTGAATTATTTTTTATGACTCTATTTTTCATTATTTTATTTTTTAAAATATTACAAATTTTTTGAGTAAATAAGTGAGTTAAAAATTTTAAAAGTAAAATATATGTGTTAAATATTATTTTGTATTTGCTTTCTTCATAAGTATTAGAGATTATGTGTTATTAAAATTTGCTAGTAGTAGTATGGATAAAATAGATAACTGGTAGTTGTTTTACATTTGAATTCTTAATTTGATATTTATATTTGCCTCCTTTTTGTTTACTATTATATTTGAAGAACACTATATTTTGAATTTTTTTTCACGAAAAAAATTAATTTAAAAAAAAATCAATCATAGTTTTTGAAAAGTTTTTTTTATCATTTTTGTCTATTTTTATAAAAATCCCTTTAATAAATGAGCAAATTCATCATATTCCAAATTATTAATTCTTTGTAATATTTTTAACATGTGGCATAATTTATGTGAACTTCAATTTTAAGTACAAACCATATTATGCATATACATCTACATAGACTTTGGTTTTAACCCCTCTGTCTTATTTTTTTCTTTTATTAATCTTATTTATTCTTTTTCAAATAAAATACGAATAGGAATATTAGATTAATTTAAGGGTAGCATATATATGCAACTTAAGTAGGTCTAATTTTATTAGTTGGCTAATTAGAATAAAATAAACCGTAACCAAATTACATGTTTGTTTATTTATTTATTTATCAAATATATACCCGAAATAAAAGACTTACAAACAGTTGATTATATTATTAACTATTACAAACTAAATCACTAACTATAACAACCAAATTACATGTTTGTTGTTAGAAAAAAATATATAAATTTTATATTTGGTTTATATTTTCTTCGTCATCATTGTAAATTTATAACATTCGCAAACACACATAATCATTGTAATTTCTTTGTGCGCTAGCTTGCATACACGTCCCCACATAGTAGTGCAAAAACAACAGTAAATATGAAAGTTTTGCCTGATGAAAATCTCTTAATTAATTACCCTATATTAATGTGCTATCATGGAATCTCCTGCATATTTATAAGTTTTTACTCAAAATGTTTTTTTTTTTTTTTAAAAAAAAAAAGTCTTTCGTTATTAATGAATGGTGAAAGACAGACCTGAAGAAAGAATTGTTATGATTGATGGAAGGATATCCCAGCTTAAAATTAAGTATAACCAGCCATACTATTAAAAAACAAATGCAATTATAGCTAGAATATTTAAATATATGATCTTAAACCTAATATCAAATATGAACAGCTTAGACATCCTTACAGCTCTCATAGCCATCTTCTGCAAAAAATAGCCTAGTGGTTTTGGAGGTAGTTTTGGCCATTTTTGGCCAAAATCACCTCCTCTTTTTCTCTTTTTCTTCTCCTTCTTGCTTTGGTTCACATCTTAATTATTTATTATAGATCTAGGTTTTTGGAGATCAGAGAATAAGAAATATTATAGTAATGGAGTTCCCAATCATCTACTGCGAGTAGCTTTAAAGAGATGGAGATTTGCAACCATGGCTAAAAAGAGTTGTCTGTGTAAACTGGGGTTTCTTTGAGTTGCTTAGAAAAGACACAGTTTTTTTAGACAAAGTTGAGAGCTTCACAAATGATCACTATAAAAATGCATGGAGCAGAGGATATCTTTTAGCAGAGTGCCATTGTGAGTCCTTTAATTGTTATAGTTGTGTCTTTATTTTTTTGTTTTTGTGTAGGAGTCAATTGACTCTGTATTTAGTAGGCTAAGTCAGATGAGTTACTTCCCTCTACTATGTAGTATGAGTAACGTTTCCTACCTTAGCCATTTCTATTATTTCTTGGCTTCAGGTCTATAGTCTAGTACTAAGGTTTCTTTCATCGGGTTTTTAGTATTAGTGTCATCTCCCTTCCAAAGTCAGTTTGCTAGCCTTCCCGGAGTATGAGGAAGATTTATTAGAGCTGATTTTCTGTGGTTCTTAAGATGAGAACCTCTATGTTGGGAGTGACTGGTATGGTTATCAGTAGTCTAATTCTTCTTGTGCTAATGAAGCATGGCTTTGTATGCTGAATCTGTCCTGGTGTGTACTTGTTTATCTTTGAATGATATTCATTATGACAAAAAAAAAAAAAAAAAAAAAAAATCTAATATCAAATTTGTATTTTTCTTGCAACAGATATGCATTTTCTGTCACAATTTTTTTTTATATTTACTAATTTTATAATTAGCCAATTAATAGAATTAAACCTTACATGCTAAA